>JAXCMG010009985.1:268012-288190 GCA_034642415.1 Podarcis siculus
AGAACCTTAGTTCCACCTCCGCAACCCAATCCTGGATCAGTTGCGCCACCTCCCCCTGTGATTTGAGAGAGAAACACCAGCCAACCTGGCTGTAGTCATCTGTCAGCGTCAGCACAAACCTGGCCCCACCCAGACTCTCACACCTCATGGGTCCTGACAGATCTGTGTGAACAAGCTCAAAAGGCTCTTTGGCTATCCTCCCAAACCCGGGAAAACCATGTACCTTTGCACCTTTGCATGCCCTGCACCCTAGGGACCTCCCACATTCCTGGAGATTACACCCTTTAGTGCAGCTGGGCAACTTCTGCACATCTTCTAAACTGCTGTGCAACATTCTCCTGTGCCACAAATGAACACATGAATCATGACTGGGAACCTTAGCACACTGCGCCTGTGCTTTTCCGGCATTCCCACCACCCTCCAGAGGTGATTCCAGAACAAAGAGATTGTTCTTGCAGTCCACGTTGACCAGTTGTCTCCCCCCTCTGAAAATGGAACAGGCATCATTTTCAAAGCAAATTTTGTATCCCTGCTTCACAAGAGCAGGTACAGATAACAGACAACAATGCATTTCCGGCACAACGTAGACCTCTAGCTCCTCCTGTAAAGGGGAAAAAAAGATATTAGCCACAGCAGACACTGATTTTCGTGTTCCATCCGCGAACGTAACAGTCATTCCAGTTGAAACAGCCCTGCAGTCCCGCATTCCGCCAGCAGGCTTGCTTATCAGGTGATGACTGACAGTAGCATCCAACACCCAGCGTCTCACCGTGTCCTGGCTGGAGTTGTTCTTCACAGTTGCCATAGAAGCAGTGATATGAAAACAACCCCCAGTGTCTGAGTCACGTCCTTCCCTTGCGTTCCCACGCTGACCTCCTCTCCGAGACTGATTCCCATGGGAAACGACCTTGGAACTTTCCTGCCCAGATGCCTTCTCTCTCTGTGGGCAGCAGCGACGCAAGTGTTCCGTCGAATTACACGTGTAGCAACGACGAGTGGAAAAATACTGCCCGGGGCTCCTCCCAGCTGGCCTGGCCCTCCTTCTTCCGGAAAAGCACTCCTTGCCAGATCTGCCCCCTCTGAACTCCTTGCCAACACGCACAGTGGAAAACTTTTTAAACTTGCCTTTGGAATTCTTCGCCCCCCCGACCTGCTCACTAGCGCTCCTTGAGGCTAAATCACCAGGAACAGGGGCTCCAGCCATCTCTAGGCTTTTCATTACTTCTCCAGGGCTCTGGCCTCCTGCTGAAGTTTCACACAAACTTCTCAGCACCAGGTTGCCCAACTTCTGGACCAGGTTGCCCAACTTCTTAGAGTGAGCTTTTCAAACGGAACGTCCTCAAAGACCTGGCTGTCTGCCATTTTCTTCCCGGGGCCCCAAGCTTACTCACGTATCACCCAGCTTGTCCGGCACCCGTTTCTCAGCTGCTCTCAGCTCTGCAGCAACACAGGCAAACCTTTGCGTCTTTCAGCCAGCTGCTTGCCTCAGATTCAGACCTCCGCCTCCGGCCAGCTTCTCTGCTTTAGAACGCAGACTTCAAAGCATTCCGGCAGCCTCCAGCGACAGCTTTACGAGCGGTAAATTAGGCTCCATAACCTGTAGATTTATTGATTAGGGCGTGACTTGCTAATTGATTTACGATCCAACTTAGCTCTTTATAGAGGTCCGACGCGCTTCCTCTCAGCTGCGCATTCTGCTCTCTCCAGTCACGCCCCGCAGAGTGAACACAGCGGCAAAGCTGTCACTTAGCACCAGACAAACACACAGAGTACCGGTTTGTCTGTTTACAGTTCTTTATTCGACATTTCTCAGAAAAACTCCAGGACTTCTTGCAGCCATGACAAACTGCGTCCTTCTCCCGCAAAGACAGAGAGGAACAGAGAAAACTCCTCCCAGCTTCTAAAGCTGACGTCAGAATGTTGAGGCATCATGGGAACAACTTAACCTATTAAGTTCCGAACACCCAGACTTTCTTCTATCAGATCAAAATGAACAGTTAACAGCAAAGGTTGCTAGGATCATAGCAGGGGCAATCAGAATAAGGGCCACTAACTGACTGCTGATTCAGGACTTTAAATTGTGCTTTTATATAAAATTTCCTTTTCTGCGTATACTGTAATGTTTTACTGTTGCTATGGCCATTGGCTAATGCAAATAAAGTTTTATTTTTTAAATATATATATATCTGCAGAGATGCCATTCAGCATTTTGCCCCCGCAGAAACTAAGCCTGTGCTTTAGCTTATAAATCCTGCATCTGCAGAACCTCAGCCTTTGGTTGCACTTATAAATTCTCCGTCCGCACCACCAGGCTTCCCAGCAGTGGCATCACCTAAGCCAGCCCTTGAGGCCCCTGTGGTCCCTTCAACCACATCCTTTATACCATCCAAACATTTCCAGTAATTTTTTTAAAATACATTTTTATTGACTTTGTTTTCTGTCATTACAAACATCTCATATCAAATTGATTGATTAGTGTGACCTGCTAATTGATTTACGATCCACAATTAGCTCTTTACTGCCGTCCGGCGCGCTTCCCTCAGCTGCGCGATCTCAGCTCCGTCGTCGTCCAGTCACGCCTCCCAGAGTGAACACAGCGGTAAAACTGTCACTTCATTTCCTACAAACACACAGAGTACAGGTTTGTCTATTTACAGTCTTTATTCCGACATTCCCCAGAAAACTCCTGGGCTTCTTGCAGCCATGACAAACTGTGTCCTTCTCTCTCAAAAGACAGAGAGGAAGAGAACGAAACTCCTCCCAGCTTCTAAAGCTGACGTCAGAATGCTGAGGCATCATGGGAACAACTTAACCTGTTAAGTTCCAAACCCCAGACCCCTCTTGCCTCACATTCTGGCAAGACCTTTTTGAGTTCAACACCTTTCCCTTTGCCTTGTGCCCCTTCCCGGCATCTTTCCCAGGCACCTGTTGAACCCCTTCAACACTCCCAGAATCACACTGTGCGAAACTTACCCACGCACCTGTGGCCTGAAACCTCTCCGGTGAAACACCCTTCGTGGCCCGAGAAGACCGCCTGGGCACAAACTGAGGTGCTTCATCTGAGCTTCCCTCTGACCCACTTGGGCCAGCAGTTGTGTCTTCTCCGTCAGACTCTTCCCCCTCTGACTTGACAACCTGTTTGTGAGCTTTCTCCATTATGCTAACCGGAGATGAAGACTCACTCCTGGACACTCCTTTCACAACCTTTGGAGATGCCCAAACCTGCCCTGAACCCTGATCCTGGACCTGGTCCCCATCACCGGGTTCTGAACCCTGATCCTGGACCTGGTCCCCATCACCGGGTTCAGCCTCTGCCTCCCTTTCCTCCTCAGAATCAGACAGACATTCTGAGAGAAAATCAGGACCATCCCTGAGTCTTGACCAACCCCCCTGCTCACAGAACTCAGCATGCTTGCTGACCAGCAGCTTGGTCTGATCACCCTCTGGGTATGCAAACTTCCACCCATTGGTCGCAGGTTCATATCCACAGAAGATCATTTCCTGAACCTTTGGACCACCTGCCTTCCGCTGAGCTGTTGGTACCGGCACAAAAGCCTTGGACCCGAACACGCGGAAGAAATGCACTTGTGGCTTTTTCCGGTGCAACAGAAAAAACGGTGTGTCCCCTATAACGTGGTTATAGGACCTGTTAAAAACAAAGTTGGCAGCTTTCCAAGCTTCACTGCAAAAGCTCTGAGGCAGCCCAGAGTCACACAGCAAAACCCTGACAGCTTCAGCCAGTGTTTCACTCCTGTGCTCTGCCACGCCTCTCTCTTGAGGAGACTTTGCACCCGTCACCTGGTGACGTATTCCCTTTTCCTTGAAAAACTCCTTCAGAGCAGACCCAGTAAACTGTGACCCTCGGTCGCTCCTGAACCTTTGCACCCTGGTGGAGAACCTTAGTTCCACCTCCGCAACCCAATCCTGGATCAGTTGCGCCGCCTCCCCCTGTGATTTGAGAGAGAAACACCATGAATTCTGGCTGTGGTCATCTGTCAGCGTCAGCACATACTTGGCCCCACCCAGACTCTCACACCTCATGGGTCCTGACAGATCTGTGTGAACAAGCTCAAAAGCTTCTTTGGCTACCCTCCCAAACCTGGGAAAACCATGTACCTTTGCACCTTTGCATGCCCTGCACCCTAGGGACCTCCTCCCACATTGCCGGAGTTTGCACCCTTTTGTGCACCTGGGCAACTTCTGCACATCTTCTAAACAAGCATGAGACATTCTCTTGTGCCATAAATGAACACATGAATCATGACTGGGAACCTTAGCACACTGCGCCTGTGCTTTTCCGGCACTCCCACCACCCTCCAGAGGTGATTCCAGAACAAAGAGATTGTTCTTTCTGCACTCCACGTTGACCAGTTGTCTCCCCCCTCTGAAAATGGAACAGGCATCATTTTCAAAGCAAATTTTGTACCCCTGCTTCATAAGAGCTGGTACAGATAACAGACAACAATTCAGTCCCGGCACAACATAGATCTCTAGCTCCTCCTGTAAAGGAGAAAAAAACATGTTAGCCACACCAGAAACTGATTTTCTCGTTCCGTCTGCTAACATAACAGTCATTCCAGTTGAAACAGCCCTGCAGTCCCGCATTTCGCCAGCAGGCTTGCTTATCAGGTGATGACCAATAGTAGTATCCAACACCCAGCGTGTCACCGTGTCCTGGCTGGAGTTGTTCTTCACAGTTGCCATAGAAGCAGTGATAAGAAAACAACCCCCAGCGTCTGAGACACGTCCTTCCCTTGCGTTCCCACGCTGGCCTCCTCTCCGAGACTGGTTGCCATGGAAACCCAGCTGATTCCTATGGAAAGTGTCCTTGAAGCTTTCCTGTCCAGCTGTCCTCGCTCTCTGTGGGCAGTCTCTTTTGAAATGACTGTTGGAAAACTTGGCAACATCCTGCCTTGCCTCTCTGCTCCGGTGGGGGCAATCTCGACGCAAGTGTCCCGTTGAATTACACACGTAGCAACGACGAACTTCAGTGGAAAAACACTGCCCGAGGCTCCACCCAGCTGGCCTGGCCCTCCTTCTTCCGGAAAAGCACTCCTTGCCAGCTTCGCCCCCTCTGAACCGCCACTTCATTCCAGCAGGCTTCTTAAACTTGCCTTTGGAATTCTTCGCCGCCCTGCCTTGCTCACCAGCACTCCTTGAGGCTAAAACATCAGGAACAGGGGCTCCAGCCATCTCTAGGCTTTTCATTCCTTCTCCAGGGCTCTGGCCTCCTGCTGAAGCTTCACAGCACATCCCAGACAGCCCTTGCTGACTTTACGCCCTTGCCCAACTTCTTAGAGTGAGCATTTCAAACAGAACGTCCTCCAAGACCTGGCTGTCTGCCATCGTCTTCCCGGGGCCCCAAGCTTACTCACCAGCTTATCCGGCACCCGTATCTCAGCTGCTCTGAGCTCTGAGCTCCCAGCACTCAGCCAACCTCTTTGTGTCTTTCAGCCAGCTGCTCCAAACTCCGCAGCTACTCCTTTGCCTCTTAACACCAGGCAAAAATCTCACCACCTCCTGCCGCAGCTCCTCTGCTCTAAACCGCAAACTTCAAAGCGTTCCGGCAGCCTCCAGTGATAGCTTTACGATCGGTGATTAAGGTACCCATAACCTGTCAAATTGATTGATTAGCGTGACCTGCTAATTGATTTACGATCCACAATTAGCTCTTTACTGCCGTCCGGCGCGCTTCCCTCAGCTGCGCGATCTCAGCTCCGTCGTCGTCCAGTCACGCCTCCCAGAGTGAACACAGCGGTAAAACTGTCACTTCATTTCCAACAAACACACAGAGTACAGGTTTGTCTATTTACAGTCTTTATTCCGACATTCCCCAGAAAACTCCTGGGCTTCTTGCAGCCATGACAAACTGCGTCCTTCTCTCTCAAAAGACAGAGAGGAAGAGAACGAAACTCCTCCCAGCTTCTAAAGCTGACGTCAGAATGCTGAGGCATCATGGGAACAACTTAACCTGTTAAGTTCCAAACCCCAGATAATATACCGTACATATTACACATCTTCACCCCTTCCCTCCCGTGTTTCCCTCAGCTTCCATTTCTGGTTTGGTACCCCCTTATTACATACTGCTATTTCTTACAATCCACTATATCATTTCTTCATTATTTTAACTGTTCTCTATCAATAAAGATGTGTGTGTTTATTTAAATCCTGTCATCAAGTCAATGTTCTTTCTGTTGGGATACTGCCAGGGAGACGGAGTCCATCTGAGCCCCCAAGCCGGCTGCCGGACGATCCATCGATCTCCCGTAGACACGCAGTATCAGCAATTAGCGACACGAAGCCTCAGAAATAGATTGCCACATTCTTAGGCTGGTGCACACTCTATCAGCAGAATTCACACAGCAAAAGATGCACAGCAGGAGAGCATATTTACAGTTTATTCAGCGTTGGTCAGAACAAAGAAAAGCATGACCGCCTGCTTCAGCATTCAGGCACGAAGAAGGAAACGAAAGCAAAGACACAACAGAAACATCCTGTGCAACAGGAAATACGCAGACTCTGTGACTCACAGCCTGCTCCCTTTTAAGGTGGAACGGAAATATCCTAACACTTTCTTTGTTTCTGCAAATATGTTATAAAAGGTTCCCACTCTTTTCCCAAAGTCACTGTTATCCTTTTCTCGTAGTCTATCCATCAGTTTTGCCCATTCCACATAATTCATCAATTTCTCTTCCCATTGTTCCTTTTTGGAATTTCTCCAGTCTTCCAGTTTTGTGCTATCAGAATTCTTGCCACTGTAGTAGCATACATAAATAATGTCCTTTTCTCTTTCGGCAGATCTTGACCTAAAATACCTAACAGGAAGGCTTCTGGTTGTTTAACAAATGTTATTTTCAACATTTTCTTCAATTCGTTATATATCATTTCCCAATATACTTTTACATTTTTACAATCCCACCACATATGATAAAAAGTACCTTCCGGTCGGCACCAGCGCTCAATGGCGGTCTCCCTCTGAGCTCCGGAGGGAGACGTCTCTACGAGTTCGGGTCTGACCGCTACGGCGAAGCGGGGACCCCTAAAATTGCAGGCGCGGAAGCCTGCAAACAAGGAGACTCGGTGGGCACCCTTGGCGCCCCCCCTTACTGCGGAGGAGCCTTTTTAAAGGCTCTGAAGTGGCATCGGGGTGAGCGCGGTGCTGAGAGTCGTTACCCAGCCCGTGGAGAGAAGCCGCGTCGCCATGAACGGAGAGGGCGATTCCTTCCTGAAATTCGAAACTAAAGCAGGATACCCGTGAGTAGATTGGAAAACTCTTGGGACTCTAAAACTTTGAATTTTGGCCGAAAACGGGAAAGGTTAAATTAAAGGAAGTCTGCCTTCCCGGACTGCATGATAGCCAAAGCAACAAAACTACAAAGCTGCAGTTAAGCGGAAATACCTTTAGAACTGCATAACCCAGACATTGAACTTGAACTCCCCCCCTTGGCTGGCAGGAGCGGGGGGGAAAGGATTGACTGATTCTAACCTGCATGAAAATAAAAGGGAAAAAGTTTTCTGCCGTTTTAATTCCTTGGAAAGGACTGCCTAAGTAAGACACTGGGAAATGAGAACTGTCACTTGAGGCTTGCCTTAAAGATTGGAACTATATTGGTCTGTTACAAAGTTGAGAACTTAACTGTTACAAGTCAGACTCCTGGCAAAGTTATTAAATTACCAGTTTTGTGAAAGTATGTTGAGAGACGGACACTAGTATCTTTCCCATTGGACTATTGGTTACTTTGTTCTTTGTACTTTGAATACTTTGGAATACTCCCTCTAGAGGATTCCAGGGAAAAAGAAAGGAAAGGAAAAAGTTGTAAACAACAAGTCACTGGAATTCCCCTATTGAAGTGCCTTTGTGGGAACGACCTTGGGCAATGAGTGGCTCAGCAGAAGAGATAGCAACAAGATCCAAAACTAAAATTGCACAAAGGAAAAGAGGCTCAATCTCAAGTGCAACACCACTTGTAAGCGTCCCTGGGCAGGAAAAAGAGACAACTGTATCTATGGATTCAGTGACACAGGCCTTAGTTAAAGTAAATGAAGCACTGGAAGTTTTGACTAAGCAGAGTGCACAAAACTCTAAACAGCTGACAGATCTCTCATCAAAATTAGACTTGAACACACAGAGCATAAATAAATTAATTGAGGAAAATTCCACTATTCGAAAGATTGCTGAGGAAGCGAAAACCTCTGCAGAAACTGCACATGAAAAACTAATTCCAGTTTGCAAAAAGTTGGATGAGCATGAGGCGGCCTTGTCACTATTGGAACTACAGAGGAAGGAGAGGAACCTAAGACTGAGACTTGTCCCTGAAAGCGAGAAAGATAGCCTGGTGGACTTTCTTATGAAAGAATTCTCAGACTTTTGGCAAGTGAATTTGCAGGAAGAAGATTTTAAGATAGTAACCGCTTTCAGATTGGGCAGGAGACAAAATAGAAAAAGTCCCAGGGACTGTTTGATAACTTTAAGATCTAAAGAGGAAAGGGACAAAATCTTAAACTTACATTTTCAGAAATCTCTTGAGATTGAGGATTCTTTCGTTCAAATCTTTAAAGATATCCCTAAATACATTTTGGAGGTGAGAACCTACTATAGAGACCTGGTTAACCTGCTGAGGAAAAACAACATACAATTTAGGTGGGAATTCCCACAAGGCCTGTCGTTCACCTACAAAGGAAAGAAAGTTAAAATAAAAACAGTACAAGACAAAGAACAATTCTTGGGAAAACATGAGGAGGACCTTTTGAAGGAAGTGGTGGAGCAAATTACAGAAGTAAAGGAGACAACAGACATCCGGAAATTAAATTTTGGACTACCAGCCCCAGAGGGGGAACAACTCCTTGGAGCAGTGGGAGGAACTAAATAGACTACAAGATGGCCCTGCAACTTCTAAGTTGGAACTGCAATGGACTGAATCTTCCCAGAAAAAGGCGTGAGGTTTTTCATATTTTGAAAAAGGACCAATTAGACCTGATTTGCTTACAAGAAACCCACGTGACCAGACTGCACAGGAAACTACTTGTAAATAAAAAACTTGGCCAAGAATTTATCTCATCAGATAAAGTGAAGAAAAGAGGAGTGGTGATATATGCAAAGGAAAAACTGGCCCCAAAATTAATTTTCAAAGATGAACAAGGAAGATACTTGGCAATTGAAATTCAAGTCCAAGGAGAAAAATTATTGATATTAGGAATCTATGCACCAAATGATGGGAAGTCAGAATTTTTTAAGAAGTTGCATGAGATCTTAATGGACTATATGGATTATAATGTAATTATGATGGGAGATATGAATGGAGTTGTTTCTACAAATATGGACAAAGCACAAAGACAGGTGGTCTCCAAGGATGGGAGATTACCAAAGACATTTTTTGAAATGACTGATAATATGGACCTGATTGACATCTGGAGAACAAGGAACCCTCTCGAGAGAGAGGGAACCTTCTTCTCTGAAGCAAAAATGACCTGGACAAGAATTGACCAAATTTGGGTAACTAGTGGAATGGCACCAAAGATCAAGAAAGTGGAAATCTGCCCAAAGACTTGCTCCGACCATAACGCCGTAAAGATGGAAATGAAACTAACAACAGCTGGTTCCTTTAGATGGAGGATGAATGACTCCCTATTTAGGGATGAAGAGGTGTATAAAAAGGCCCAGAAAACTGTGAAAGACTACTTTGAGATAAACCTGAGAACAGAGGTGGAGAAAAGAGTTGTTTGGGACGCAAGTAAAGCTGTAATGAGAGGCTTTTTGATACAACAGAATACTATAAAGAAGAAGAGACAGAATGAGAAGAAGGATAAGATCTTGGAAAAAATAAAGGAAGGAGAAAAAAAATTGAGATCAAAGCCAAAGTCCCTTGAAATTTTGAGAGAAATTAAGCTTTACCAGAAACAATACATGGAACTGATGAATCAAGAGATAGAATGGAGAATCAAACAAATGAGACAAAGAACATTTGAATCGGCAGATAAATGTGGGAAACTTTTAGCATGGCAACTGAAGAAGAGACAGAAATTAAATATGGTTACAAATTTGAGGGTAGAAGGAAAGAACATTTATAAACCAAATGAGATTAGAAACTGTTTTCAGAGTTATTTCAGGAAGCTTTACGCACAAGGGCCGGTGAAGGAAGAAGAAATAGAAGAATTTCTTAAGAAACATGGATTACAAAAAATTTCTGAGCAAAATAAAATGATGTTGAACCAGAAAATAACTGAGCAAGAAATTGAGGGAGCCATTCAAAATATGCAATTGGGGAAATCTCCAGGACCAGATGGACTGACTTCCAGATACTACAAAGCTTTGAAAGAATGGTTGATACAGCCACTGAAGGAAGTCTGTAATGAGATTTTAGAGGGGGAAAAGGCACCTGAATCGTGGAAAGAGGCGTACATTACACTTATACCAAAAACTGAGTCTGAAAAGAACCAGATTAAAAACTACCGCCCTATATCATTACTTAATGTGGATTATAAAATTTTTGCAGACATTTTAGCAAAAAGACTGAAGAGAGTTTTGGTGGGAGAGATTCATAAAGATCAAGCAGGCTTTCTTCCAGGAAGATATTTGTCAGACAATGTGAGAAATATAATAGACATCCTGGAACTATTAGAAACTGACATTAACACTAAGGCGGTGCTAATATTTGTGGATGCGGAGAAAGCCTTTGACAATATCTCTTGGAGTTTTATGAAAAAGAATCTAAAAGGGATGGGGGTAGGCCAAGGTTTTGAAAATGGTATAGGTGCAATTTATTCTGAACAAAAAGCTAAGTTAATTGTAAATAACGTGGTTACTGAAGAATTTGCTATTGAAAAAGGGACACGACAGGGGTGCCCAATATCCCCATTACTTTTTATATCTGTCTTGGAGGTTTTGTTGAACATGATTAGAAGGGACCAGCTGGTTAAGGGGATTCAGGTCGGAGCCAAACAATACAAACTGAGAGCGTTTGCAGATGACCTAGTATTGACCCTACAAGAGCCAGACACTAGTACGAAAAGAGTTCTAGAATTAATTCAAGTATTTGGTCAAGTTGCAGGTTTTAAACTGAACAAGCAGAAAACGAAAGTACTAGGGAAAAATTTAACGGTGGATGAAAGAGAGAGATTTTATAGTGAAACTGGTTTAATGTTAACAAAAAGAGTGAAATACCTAGGGGTGAATTTAACATCTAAGAATGTGAATCTATTTAAAGACAACTATGAAAAATGTTGGACAGAAATTAAGAAAGATTTAGAAATATGGTCGAATTTGAGACTTTCCTTGTTAGGCCGAATTGCTGTTATTAAGATGAATGTTTTGCCAAGAATGTTGTTTCTGTTTCAAGCATTGCAGATCGTGGAAAAAATGGACTGTTTCAAGAGGTGGCAGAAAGATTTATCTAGATTTGTCTGGCAGGGCAAAAAGCCCAGAATAAAATTTAAGATTTTAACTGATGCGAAAGAAAGAGGGGGTTTTGCCCTGCCGGACCTGAAATTATACTATGAGTCGGCGGCCTTCTGCTGGCTGAAAGATTGGCTACTTCTTGAAAACACAGACATTTTAGATTTGGAAGGGTACAATAACAGGTTTGGTTGGCATGCATATATATGGTATGACAAGGTAAAAATTCATAAAGGTTTCAAAAACCATATTGTTAGGAAAGCTTTGTACAATGTTTGGATCAGATATAAGGATTTGTTGGAAAACAAAGCTCCTAGGTGGTTGTCACCAATGGAAGCCAGAGAGGTGAAAAAGCTTAATATGGAAGCCAAATGGCCTAAATATTGTGAAATTTTGGAACAAGAGGGTGAAAAAGTGAAACTACAAAGTTATGAGAAGTTGAAGTCTAAAGTAAGAGATTGGCTTCATTACTTTCAGATTAATGAGATGTTTAAACAAGACAGGAAAATTGGCTTCCAGGTGGAGAGATCAAAACTAGAAACTGAATTGTTAGAACCCAATACTAAGAATTTGTCAAGAATGTACAACTTGCTGTTGAAGTGGAATACACAGGATGAAATAGTTAAATCAGCTATGATTAAATGGGCACAAGACATTGGTCACGACATTATGTTTGCTGACTGGGAACAGTTATGGACCACTGGTATCAAATTTACGGCATGTAATGCCTTAAGAGAGAATATTATGAAAATGATCTATCGGTGGTACATGACCCCAGTTAAGCTTGCAAAAATATATCATACGCCCAATAACAAATGTTGGAAATGTAATGAAGCTGAAGGTACTTTTTATCATCTTTGGTGGACATGCCCAAAGATTAAGGCTTTCTGGGAAATGATCTATAATGAAATTAAGAAGGTTCTTAAGTGCACCTTTCACAAGAAACCAGAGGCCTTTCTCTTGGGCATGATCGGCCAAAGGGTATCAAGGAAAGATAAGACCTTTTTTATGTATGCTACAACAGCAGCAAGAGTTCTTTTAGCAAAGTATTGGAAGACACAAGAACTACCCACACTGGAAGAATGGCAGATGACGGTGATTGACTATATGGGACTAGCCGAGATGACTGGCAGAATCCGCGACCAAGGAAGAGAAACGGTGGATGAAGATTGGAAGAAATTTAAAACTTATCTTAAAAATTATTATAAGATTAATGAATGTTAAAAAATGTCAAGGGTAATGTAAAAATCTAGATTACAGCTGTAAATGATTGGGTAAAATAAGAAGAAATAGAAAAAAAGGCTTAAAAATTGGTAGAAGTGAGGGGTTGCTGGAAAAATTATTAACTAGAGATGCAGAAAAGGGAGGCATGGGGAAGTCGGTGAAAGAGGGCAAATGAAAAGAGGGTTATGAACTTATACGTGTTTTATATGTTGTGTTTGTTTTTGTATTGTATTGCATATGTTTAAAAAATTTATGTTGGAAAACTAATAAAAAAAAATTATATATATAAAAAAGTACCTTCAGCCTCATACCTCCAACACTCCTTCATTTTTGTACATTTTTGCTAATTTGACTGGTGATATATACCATCTATACATCATCTTCAAATAGTTTTCTCTCAACAATATACAGTCCGTAAATTTTAAATTTACTTTCCACAATTTTGTCCAGTCTTCGAATTGTATGTTATGGCCTATATCTTGTGACCATTTTATCATCACCGACTTTACTTCTTCATCTTTAGTTTCCCATTTCAAAATGATATTGTATGCCTTTTTTAATAATTTAGAGTTTTCTTCTATCACTTCCTTTTGGAATTTGGAAACGGAATACGAAAAAAACCCTCTTTTATTGTCTTCTTTAAAAATATCTTTTAGCTGTCTGTGGTGCAACCAGCTTTGAAGATGTTCTTTTATTTCTTCATATTCTTTCAATTTTAGTTTTCCCTCCTGTTCTACCATTATTTATCTACATGTTGGCCATTCTCCCTTTTTTCCAATGTTTTAAGGGACAATGCTAACCACCAGGTGTCTTAGAGTCTACTAATTCTTTATATTTTTCCCACACTTTAATCAGTGATCTCCTTATTATGTGATTATGAAACCCTCTGTGTATTTTTGCCTTTCCATACCATAAATAAGCATGCCATCCAAACCTGTTGTCATGTCCTTCCAGTTCTGTTATTTCCTCCTTATCTAACTTGATCCAATCCCGGATCCATATTTAGGGATGCAGCTTCATAGTACAATTTTCAATCTGGAAGTGAGAATCTGCCTCTTTCTTTCACGTCTAAGTATCTTGATTTTTATCCTTGGCCTTTTCCCATTCCAGATAAATCTTGAAATCTCTCTTTGCCATTCTTTGAAGCATGCATTCCCTGTTATTACTGGAATAGTCTGGAAGATGAATAATATCCTTGGAAGTACATTCATTTTTATTGCTGTAATTCTTCCCAATAAAAAAAGGTTCATCCTATTCCATATTTCCAAATTTCTTTTAACTTCATGCCAATTTTTTTCATAATTGTCTTTATAGATATTTATATTTTTTGCTGTAATCCATACGCCCAAATATTTTATCTTTTTATGTGCTTCTATCCCTGTCATTTCTATTATTTCCTTCCTTTCAGGTTCTTTAAGGTTTTTTAATAACAGTTTGGTCTTACTTTTATTTAATTTAAATCCTGCCACTTGTCCAAACTCTTGTATTATATTCATTACTTTTGGGAGAGAGTTTTTCGGATCTTCCACAGTGATTACCAAATCATCTGCAAATGCTTTCAACCTATGCTCACTTTTCTTTACTTTTATTCCTAATACTTCTGTATCTTCTCTTATTCTTCTTGTCAATACTTCCAGCACCAGAATGAACAACAGCGGTGACAAACGGGCATCCTTGTCTTGTTCCCTTTTGTATATGACATTTGTTCATTATCACATGATTTACAATTATTTTCGCATTCTGTTCAGAGTAAACAGCCTGCATTCCCCTATTGAAGTTTACTCCAAATCCCATCTCCTCTATCACCCTCTTCATGAAGTTCCAAGAAACATTATCAAATGTTTTCTCTGCATCTATAAACATCAGTGTTGCTTTTTTCTCATTTCTCACTTCCAGGTATTCTATAATATTCAATACATTTATAATATTATCTTTAATTTGTCTGCCTGGAAGGAATCCAGATTGATCATGATGAATAAAGTCTTTTAAGATTTTTTTCAATCTATATGCCAAAACAAATGCAAACAATTTATAATCATTATTTAATAATGATATAGGCCTATAATTTTTTTTACCAACGTTGCATCTGAATCTTGTTTTGGTATCAAAGTTATGTAGGCCTCTTTCCATGTTTCTGGAACTTCACCTGTTTTGCTGTTATTCCATCTGGTCATGGGGACTTCCCTGACTTTGCTTGGTTTATTGCTTCTATTATTTCTTGGGATAATATTTCTATATTTAAAATCCTCATTTGTTCCTCTGTTATCTTTGGAAGATTGCTGTTTTTAACATAGTCTTCTATCAGTGTCGTCGTCTCTGGTCCCTTTTTGTAGATATCAGAAAAATATTTTACAAAGGCTTCCCTTATTTCTTTTGTTTTCTCAGTTGTTCTACCGTTAAGTTTTATCCTATTTACATAATTATTTTGTTCACATTTTCTCAATTGCCATGCCAAAAGTTTTCCTGGCTTGTTGGCATTTTCAAAAAAATTCTGTTTTGTCTTCTTAATTTTCCATGCTATTTCCTCATTAATTAACAAAGAATACAGTGGTACCTCGGGTTACAGACGCTTAAGGTTACAGATGTTTCAGGTTACAGACTCCGCTAACCCAGAAATAGTACCTCAGGTTAAGAACTTTGCTTCAGAATGAGAACAGAAATCGCGTGGCAGCAGCAGGAGGCCCCATTAGCTAAAGTGGTACCTTGAGTTAAGAACAGTTTCAGGTTAAGAATGGACCTCCAGAATGAATGAAGTTATTAACCCGAGGTACCACTGTAGTAATTTTATCGCCTGTTTTGTTGTTTCTTTATTTGGTGCTTTTATTAATTCTTTTTCTTTCTCTGCTATTTTATTTAAAATTTCCTTCTTTCTTTCCTCTCTTGCCTTCTTTTTAATTGAATTTTGTTGAATAAACAGGCCTCTCATGACCGCCTTGCTAGCGTCCCAGACTGTTTGGAGTTTGGTCTCATTATTCAAATTTTGTTAAAAATATTCTCTTACTTTCTTTTTTGTCTTTTCTAAAAAGACTTTATCATCCAAAATTTCTTCAGTCTCCAGCTAAAAGTGGACTGTCTTTTGGAATCTTCATAATTATAGAATTGTGGTCTGACAATGTTCTTGGATCTATTTCATTTTTTTTAAATTCTTTACTCCAATTCTTTAGAAACCCAAACTGCATCCAGCCTGGCACTGCTTCCATGAACATGAGAGAAAAAAGTGAACTGTTTATCAAACATATGTTTTACTCTCCAAATATCTACCAATGTTACTGTTTCTGTCACATCAAAAAAAGTTTTGGGAAGCCTACCTTCATTCATGTCTTTTTTCCTAATCATTCTATCCATCTCTAGTGATGGGACTCCATTAAGGTCCCCCATCACTATTACTTTCTCATCTGCGAAATTTAGCAGTTCTGTTTCTAAATCTTGGAAGAATTTTGATTTATTTTTATTTGGTGCATAAATACCCACCAAAATTATTCTTTCTCCCTGTACTTTAATTTGTACCACCAATTTTCTCCCTTTCTCATCTTTTTGAATTAATTGTGGTTCAAGTGCAGACCACTCCATTTTTAAAAAATATCTGCTGCAATAAATTCCATCCCTAATCTCTTATTAATCAAAATTTTCTCATGCTTTCTCCAACATGGGTCTCTTGGAGACAAATTATATCAAGATTTTGTTTTAGGATTACATGCTCCACCATATTTCTTTTTATTTTGTTGTTCAATCCATTCACATTCCAAGTTAATAATTTAAGATTTGCCATTGTCTATTTTACTTTAAAAACCTTTCATTCCTCCTGCTGCTGCTTTTGTTTTTTCCAGTGCATCTCTTTGCATCTCATAGGGAGTTCTAAAGTCTCTTCCCAAAATTTGAAACTCTGGGTATTTACTGTGTTTCTCCAAAAACTCCTGTGCCTGACTCTCTGTCACTAATCTATATCTCTTCTTTCTGTAAGTAAAGGAGATTCCTTCTGGAAATTCCCATTTGTAGTTTATCCCCACTCCTCTAAGAGTTGTTGTCAAGTTTCCATATTTCCTTCTTCTAATTCTCAATTTAAATGGAATTTCTTTAAAAATGTCAACTTTCTGTCCTTCAACCACCAGACCTACCTCATAATTTTTTTGCATTATTGCATCTTTGACTTCTTTTGTTACAAAAGTCAGAAGTACATCTGTTGGTTGTCTTTTTTCTCTTGGTGCTCTTGTTCTGACTCTGTAAACATTCTCAATAAATTCTTCCATCCCTTCCTTGGCCCCATCCATTCCACCAATATCCCACCCACATAGCTAACAAGCCCTTGTTCTTGTTCCTTTTCCGGCAACATCCTTAATCGAACTGTGTTTGCGTTCAACCGTAGTTGAAGAAGCAAATTCTGCTCTTCCAGTTCATTTTGTCTCTCCATCAGGCCTCCTACTGCTCCAGCCAAAGCCCCATGATCCTCCCTTATACCTTCAACCAACTCTGCTGTTTTTTCCAGTTTCACAACTTTCACTTCTAGGGCATTTACCTTTTCATCCAGTTTGTCAAATTTCTGTGATAAAACCTCCTTACTATTCTCTATGTCCGACCTCACTTCCATAAATTGTTTATTCATAGATTCCTCCATTCCTTTCCTAAATTCTGCAAAGTGCAGAGCCATGAGTTCTGAAATATCTGGCTTTGCTGCTTTTTAATATCATCTTGTGCTGATGCTCTCCTCTTTTCAGCTGCTTTCTGCCTTGCTAACTCCTGTTTGGGTTTTTCTGACATGTCTGTTCTCAAAACAATTACTTCAAAACACTTCTAGCTCAAGGTCAATGTTCGGTCTTATCTCTCTTTCTCTCTTGTGACTTGTAGAAAATTCCACTCCAGGCCCTGTCTTTGTCACTTAGTTATATACAGATACATACAAACAAATTCTCTCTAAGACAATAAAAAAGAGGAAAATATAAAAACAATATCCAAAAACTTTCA
Source organism: Podarcis siculus (assembly GCA_034642415.1). Classification (NCBI taxonomy): domain Eukaryota; kingdom Metazoa; phylum Chordata; class Lepidosauria; order Squamata; family Lacertidae; genus Podarcis; species Podarcis siculus. The sequence continues at coordinate 285,588 of JAXCMG010009985.1, forward strand.
AAGTATCAGCAGTCAAACTTTCTTTGGTTATTTAAGCTAGCAATACTATAGTCAAATAGAATATAAAGGTTTCTAAATACAGTTTTTGTTCCTTTTATTTTTAAGAACCTTGGTAAATTACCACAGTCATTAATAGGAGTTTGCATGGCTTCTCTTCATGGTGGTTTTATCTTCAGGCGTTGCAACTTTTTATTTCCTTACAGTACTTTCCAATTCTCCAATTCTGTCCCAGTCTTTTTAAATGTTCTGAACATAGTTTATAATCCAAAATTCTCCAAAGGAAAGCAGTTGCAATCCAAATTGTATTTATAATCCATATAATATTTGTAATCCAATATGTGATATTTTCATCAATTGTAATTCCAATATGTGGCCCTGCTCCTTCAAGATTCCCTTTTCTGTTCCTACTCCCACTCTTCCAGGCACTTTGCCTCCCTGAGATTTCTCCCAGTTACAGCAAAGTGTTCTCCTGCCAAACTTTGGTAGGAATTGCAAAGATCCAGGGTCCTTTTTATTTTATTTTCCAATCTTTAGACCACCTTCATTCATAAAAAGTAGCCTTGCCATTCATAAAAAAAGAAAGAACTCCACTCCATTCATAAAGGCTCCACTTAAAGTTCAGAAGGGCAACAGTTCAGAGTCCAACTCTTTGTATCCAATAAAGAGATGGTTTGCTAGTATTTGGTGCAGTATAAAAAGCAACAAAAGACTGATGTGTTTCCAAATATTCTTTGATCTCATTCACAGTTCCACGCTGCAGGATCTGTCTTTCAGAAAACTGAAGTTGACTTCCTTTTTAAATTCCGTCCTCGCCAAATTAAAGTCCAAATTGACTGATTATAAAGTCAGAAAATTTGGTAATAAATACCGTGTCTTGGAAAGTCTGCTGCTTCAGGTGGTGGATTGTGGTTTTGGCTTTTTGAACTGCGATATAGCCGTGAGTGAACTCAAGCCGCTTCTCTCACCCCCACCCCCTCGCTGCCAATGCAGTGGCGAGGTTCCATGAGAGCAGCAAGTTTTCCTTTCGCTCAGCTGGTCCCCTCGAGACCCTGCTCATCTGTGGAGCTTTTTAAAGGGGGTGTCTAACCCTGGCACACTCCCCTAACGTCCAAATCGCCCAGTAACGGTCGTTACTTAAGCGGACGATCCATTCTGTGCTGCCATTTCCCTCCACAGGCAAACCAGAATAATAATAATAATAATAATAATAATAATAATAATAATAATAATAATAATAATTTATTTATACCCCGCCCATCTGGCTGAGTTTCCCCAGCCACTCTGGGCGGCTCCCAATCAAGTGTTAAAAACAGTGCAGCATTAAATATTAAAAACTTCCCTAAACAGAGCTGCCTTCAGATGTCTTTTAAAGATAGGATAGCTGCTTATTTCCTTCACATCTGAAGGGAGGGTGTTCCACATGGTGGGCGCCACTACCGAGAAGGACCTCTGTCTGGTTCCCTGTAACCTGACTTCTCGCAATGAGGGAACCGACAGAAGGCCCTCGGCACTGGATCTCAGTTGGGCTGAATGATGGGGTTGGAGACGCTCCTTCAGGTATACAGGACTGAGGCCGTTTAGGGCTTTAAAGGTCAGCACCAACACTTTGAATTGTGCTCAGAAACGTACTGGGAGCCAATGCAGATCTCTCAGGACCGGTGTTATGTGGTCCCGGCGGCCACTCCCAGTCACCAGTCTAGCTGCCGCATTCTGGATTAATTGCAGTTTCCGGGTCACCTTCAAAGGTAGCCCCACGTAGAGCACATTGCAGTAGTCCAAGCGGGAGATAACTAGAGCATGCACCACTCTGGCGAGACAGTCTGCAGGCAGGTAGGGTCTTAGCCTGCGTACCAGGTGGAGCTGATAGACAGCCCTGGACACAGAACTGACCTGTGCCTCCATGGACAGCTGTGAGTCCAAAATGACTCCCAGGCTGCACACCTGGTCCTTCAGGGGCACAGTTACCCCATTCAGGACCAGGGAATCCCCCACACCTGCCCGCCCCCTGTCCCCCCAAAACAGTACTTCTGTCTTGTCAGGATTTAACCTCAATCTGTTAGCCGCCATCCATCCTCCAACCGCCTCCAGGCACTCACACAGGACCTTCACCGCCTTCACTGGAAGCCCAAACATTTCCAGTAATAATCCCTTTAAGTCCCTGGGACCCTCTGAATCAGAAAGGACAGGAAAAAACCCCTCTCTGCTGTCCAGCGAATGGTTAAAGAGGCAAATGCATCACCACATTTAACTGCAGAGGAACTTGCTGACCTCACTGCGGTCTGTCCAGTCACATGGGCACCAGATGCCCAGGGAATCCAAATTAGCCATTGGGACAGTTTGCTATATTCAACAATAAGAGAAATTAAGAAAGCCATAAATGAATTTGGTTTCACCTGCACCTATGTGAAACGGCTCATAGAAGTTACAGATAGGTAGCCGTGTTGGTCTGTCATAGTCAAAACAATTTTTTTTTTTCCTTCCAGTAGCACCTTAAAGACCAACTAAGTTAGTTCTTGGTATGAGCTTTCGTGTGCATGCACACTTCTTCAGATACCAGTGAGGTTGATGGACTTCCATTTCATGCGGCTCAATGTGGTGCCTTC
>JAXCMG010009985.1:298190-311348 GCA_034642415.1 Podarcis siculus
CTTTTCTGTGTCTTCTTGCCACATGTGTCTCTTGTAAACATATAATGACCAAATTTTTCCTCTTTAAAATTGTTCAACTTTATTGTGTTTTTTCCTCTCGTTCATCCCATTAATATTCCATGTCCATAATTTCAGCACCATTTTGTCCTCCTTTTATAATTTTAATATATTAAAATTTTATAACCTTTCTTCCTCTTCCTCTTTTTCTTCTTCTTCTTCTTCCTCTTCCCTCTTTCCCTGATCATCCCCTTCCTCCTCTTCAGGTTCCACTTGATCTCCAACTCCTGCTGCTGCTCCTGCTGCTGCTCCTGCCTCCACACCTCTTGCTTCTTCTTCTCCTGTTCCTAACTCCTTATATCTTCTCAAAAAATTGCTTGTCTCCTCTGCACTTGTATGTCTATGCTTCTTGCCTTAAAGAAAATGGAAATCCCTTGTGGGAATTCCCACTTAAATTCAATCTGATTTTTCTTCAGTATTTGCACCAATGGTTTAAATGGGTCTCTCCTTTTCAACAAACGAAGTGGAATGTCTTTAAAAATAATTATGTAATTTCCATCTATACTTAGTCTCTTTTCTCTGTTCTTCTGTAATATCAGATTTCTCATATCTTTAAATATCATCAAACAATCTGCTGGGAATTTCCTTGCTTTAGTTGTTCTAGTCTTTATTCAGAATGCATTTTGCACCATTTTTGCCACCTCCTCCGTTTCTATCTCTAACCATTGTGCTATCTCTATGATCAATTTCTCTTTCATATTTTCACCTTGCAATTCCTGCACCGCCCTCAACCTTAAATTAACTTCCCTCTGCCTCAGTTCATTCATTGCAATCACATCCCACACCTCCTCCTGCGATTTATTAATTTCTGACATCCCCACTTTAATCCTTTCCTCCTCTCTTTTAACCTCTTTCACTTCCAACTTTGTTCTTTTCATCCCTTCTTCCAAGCTTTGTGTCCTTTTAGTAACCTCCTTTATTTGTCCCTTCAATTCATTCACCGTCACTTCTATTTTTTTATCCATTTGTCTATTTTTTAATCCATTTTTTTGTCCACCTGTTCTAATTTAGATTCTATATTTTTTTCACTTTGTTTTATGTCCTTTTTAATTTCAGCAAACATTTTCAATATATCCCCTTTAAATTCTGACTCCTGTCTTGAGCCCTTCCTGTCCCCTGGTGTTGCTCCCTCACTTGTTTTTTTCTGTGAGTGAGACATTTTTAAATTAAATCCCAAGTCAATCAATTCAAATAAGTCTTCTTGCCACTTGCTTGGCTATTTCCACTCTCAAAACGAGACCCGAAGTAAAACCAAAAATAAAAAATAAAAACAAAGTAGAGTATTATAAGTTCAAAACCACCCCCTTTGAAAAAAGAAAAATATCTTCTTGCCTCTTGGATGGCTAGTCAATCCAAATCAAACCAAATTTTCATCAAAAAGTTTAAAGCTTAAAGGACTGTAATTAATCTTCTTGCCACTTATCTGGCTAATCCATCAAGTAGTTACAGGGAGTGGAAAAAGTATGTCTCACATAAAAACAGATCCTAGTGCAACCTTTTAGACCTTTCAAATTATCGTGCCCGAGGCATATATCAACTGAACATAAAAAACGCAGAGGCCACACCAGGAAAGCAGCAACTACCAAACAAAATAAACAGTCCTTTCATATCACATGGAACCTTAGAGATAGGAAGAGGGGGGGTAGCCTTTTTAAAGTTCTTATATCTTCAGCAAATACCCTTTAAACTATATGTAGTAGAGAAAATAGTCCAGTCTGTCTTTCTTTAACCTCTCCTTACCCTCAGTTGCTGCCAGAAAAGAAAATTGTCACTGTAAAAATAGAGATAAAAGTCTTTTATATCTGTTGCGCAGTTACTTTTAAAACCGAAACTAAAAAACTCTTAACGATCCTTTTCCCACGGTCCCAACAGTTCCACCGAAAAACTTCAAAACTTATTAATTAATATCTTTTTGTTCCTCTTTTTATACTCTCAGGCCTTATTTTCTAAGTAGATGTCCAATCTCATTAAAAATAGGGGGGGAAACCGCTTGCTGTAAATCACGCTCCAGTCCCTTGCATTCTGTGAATACATCCTGCGTATAGCTCAGATTTCAGATGAAGCTGACCTCCTTTTTACCACTTCATCCGTCCGAATCCTTTCCCAATTATAAATTTCAATAAATACCTCAGTTTAGGTCCGAATTTCTTATTGATTGAGAATCGATCGCTTCTCCATGCAAGCCTGGGGCTGCGCTTTAGGAGGATAGAAAATGGCTTCCCGTAGCCTGCTTCTTCACTCCACCGTACTCTTCACCCCTTTTAGGGGGCTACCTGACGGCCAGGTGGTCCGCAAAAAGGCTTTGCCAGGAACCTGACCCCTTGGATTTCCCTCCAGGGGGGATCTGGGGGCTGCAGCGCCCTTGCAGTGCCCCTCCCCCCTAAAGCTCGGAATCTCTCCCAAGAGAAAATTCCCGCTTGCATTTTCGCTCCGCGATTGACCGGAAGCAGTTAAGGGTTATTTGTTGGTCAAAATACGAAGCTCGCCTATTTTCCGCGGCTTATTCCATCGCCTTCTTTGGGGCTCTCCGCATTGGGGAAGTAGTGTGCGAGGGTGGTCTTGGGCTTAACCAATGGGGAATCCTACTGAGTGACCTGACCCTATCCCGCTCTGATTTAGTCCTTCACGTGCGCAGCTCAAAAACTGACCAGCAGGGTAAAGGCGCCCTCATTAGGCTGTTACCAACACGGAAAGCGGGGCCTTGCCCCGTCAAGGATACCAGGCGCTTCTTATACATGTGACCTAACCTGTCTGGCCCCCTTTTAATACATAGTGATGGCTCCCTGATGACTAGACATCAATTCACACGCGTCATGCATATGGCAATTGCAGCCTGTGGCCTGCCCTCGGAGGAGTACGCAGCTCACTCCTTCAGGATTGGGGCAGCCACCACTGCGGTACACTTGGGCCTCTCAGCAGAAAGGATCAAGGACATGGGTCGATGGAAATCTGATGCTTAGGGAGCTCCTAGTTGACGTGCCTCAGCAGGACTCCTCCTACTGGTGGTTAACCCTTGAAAGTGGGCTGAAGCCGGTTAGCTGATAGGACCAATGCCTAAGCCAATACCCCTCAATTCCTGTAATCAATAAAGTTGTGGCCTAATTTGACCCATTAACCTTAAAATCTGGTGTTGTGTGTCTTTATTTCCGGGGGGGGGGGGACTCGCCACGCAAATGTACTGGGAGCCAGTGTAGGTCTTTCAAGACCGGTGTTATATGGTCTTGGCGGCCGCTCCTGTAGAGCTGAGGTTTGTTAAGGCTGCTGCTGCTGCCAACCCGAGCGGGCGGCACAGTCCCCATCTAGGCAGCAGGCACGGCCTGCTTGCTTTTGCAGCTGGGGAGTGGCATTGCTGCCAGCCACTGGTGTTGCTGGCCCAAATGGGTGGCGCAGGCCTCAGCCAGGCCGCTAGGCCGACCTGGTTGTTTTGCCATCCACAGCGGGCCGCATGGCGACCTTTTTGAACTGAATCGCGCTGGGGAGGGGGTGCCCCGCCGGGCTGCAGGGCAACCCACTTCAGTTTTTCCTTGGGGGGGGGCTAAGTCAGGCCACATGGCGGTCATGCTCGCACCCCACTGTCCTCCCAAACAGGATGTGTGCTAACTGTTTCTATCTTTTGCAGTCTTAGCGTCTGTGCGCAGTTAGGTTGGCTGGTTCTGTCTTTCACCGAAACATTCCGATTACAATATATATAAAATATAAAATATAATATTTATAATTAATTAATAATTTATTATAATTAATAAAAACAAACACAAACAAACAAACAAACAAACACAATAAACTGCCATCATACTTAGGTATTTGTAGGTCCTAGTAGTGGTTGACTTGCTTCAAGGTGCATTATGTCTCTAGCAGCGGCTGCTGATCAAAGGGAAGGCTCCCCCTCGCACTCACTTGGTGCCATAGTGGTGGGCACCCCAAGAGCCACATCGAGGGGTACCCCTAGCAATGCCGTAAAGGCAGCCAACAGAATTTTTAAAAAGGGCCTTGTCTTCCAGCCGGAAGGTCCCACCTATGAAGTTAATAATCTCTAAGAAAAAAGTGAGGGATGATGGCCCCTCCACCTCTGATGCCAGGCCCTACAGGGCCTCTCCTAAGAAGAAAAAGCAGGCATACACAGAGGAGCTCACTGCTGAGAGCGATTCTTCCCAGTCCAGTGAGGACGATGTGCAGGAATTGCTGCGTCAGAACCGCCGCCTGCAGCGTCGCCTGGCTCGGGCTGAGGAGCGCTTAGATAAGTCGAAGTCCCCTTGTCGAAGCTCTCACAAGGGTAGGCGTAGGCATAGGTCACCTGTTTCGAGCTCATCAGACAACTCCTCCAGCTCTGATTCACGCAGAACACGTCGCAGAAAGAAGAGGTCTTGCAGATCAAGGAAGCATGGGCGTAAGTGCAAGAGGGACTCTTCAGATTCCTCAGATCTTTCAGGTATGTGTGATTCCTCCTGTGGTGAGTCGGAAGAATGATGCAAAGGCCCCTGGCCTGCCTAGTTGGATTTGGGAATGTCGCACCTGGTGCACCTTTAGGGCAAGGAGCCATGTGGGGAGGATGGGCTTGATGAGAAAGGGAGGGTGCGGGCGTCAAATTTCAAGACCACGGATCAGCCTCCTGGCATCCGACTTAAAAAGAATATTCACAAGGACTTCCGGGTCAGCGCCATCGGCAATGGCGGAATTCCTCTGATGCAGAGGAACCCGCTCCGTGGAATTTGGGTCCGGCCGCTGCGGCGAAAGCGGAGACCCGTTAAAAATCACAGGCGGGAGAAGCCTGTGACCGTGGGATTCGGCTGGCACCTTTTGCGCCTCCCCTACTCGCGGGGAAACCCAATTTTCGGGCTCCGGAGCGAGGTAGGGTGAGTGGCGCGGTGCTGCAAACCAACTGCTCCTTCCACGGAGTGAAGCCGCACAGCTGTTGTTGGAGAGCGCTGACTTTTTCCTCTGGACAATTAGATCCTAAAAGCAACTACCCGTGAGTAGAACAAATCGGAAGATTTTAAAAGAAAAAGGGTCAAAAAGAACTTTAATTTTAATTGGAGGACACTAAAAGGGAAAGAATTAATTTGGCAGCTACGCGGGGAGGCTCAAATAGGAAGTCCGCCTTCCGCTTTTGTATATAGATCGAAGCAAAGACCCTACGAGCTAAAATCTTGAAAGTTTTTGATAAAGGTTTAAATATTCATCGTTTAAAACGCAAACCCCCCTTTTGAAGAAGTAGGGGGGAACTTTGAATTTAGCAAGTTTTAGGAAATTAAAAGACCACAGCTCTGAGCCTGGGAACGGGCTGCCCTTGACGTTCAGAGAATTACATTGAAAGATCTTTGATAGAATGGACTTGACAGTCAGTTAAAATACAAAGTTTCTTCCGTCCTCTTCTGCCTTTAAGATGGAGGAAAGTAACTTAAATTGATACAAATGGAGACTGTGGCCCTCTAGTGGGAGATTTTTGAAACTGTTGCAGGAGTGGGTGCCAGCTGTAAGATAAGATCCTGAGAAACCAGGGACTGACCTTGACTACTCAAAATGTTGCTTACTGAAGCAATTGTGAACTCACTGTTTAAGATAAACTATTTGCTGGAAGAACTCCATAAGAAGGTGAAAAACATGACTCCAAAAAAGATTGACAACTGGGAACAGGAAATTCCTAACCACAGACAAGAAATGAGCACCAATGCTGGTTTGTCACAGGAATCTACTTTGGCAGCAGCCGTTGTTTCAGAACCCAAAACAACACAAGCGGGATCCTTAGTCTCACAGAAGCAAACTGAGGACTGTAAATTGAGGATGTCTATGACTGTATTTGGTAAAAGTCGGATTTTGAGAACCGGATCCTGGCCTGGATTGAAGATGGAAAGTTGGAAAGATTTTATTACACAGGGACCTACAGACTGTTGGAATATGGTCTTGGTTTTGGAGGAGGTTGAAGGTTTGGGGGCTCTTGGACTTGGAGGCATTTTGAAATATGGCTCTAGTTTCAGCCATAGAAATTTGGCTGGATTGCTCAGAAGATACAACCATAATATTAGGATGGAATTTCCTTGGGATTTGTTACTTGGCATTAAGGAATATGAAGAAAATCTGCAGAAGGGGCTTGGACATCAGGTTTCCAGATTGAGGGACTATAGGGAATTGACGGAAAGGACTGGCAGTTTCCGAAACCGGGGGGGGGGGGGAGCTGAGGGAAGAAGATTGGAAAATTTAAAGTTCTTATTAAAGTATATACCAAGTTTAAGGTTTATATGAAACTAACAAAAAAAATGTTATGAGAAGTTAAGTATCTATAAGTTTTAGCTTTAAGGTTAAAATAAGGTTAAGAAAACTATGTTATGTATAATTGATAGAGATTTAAGAGAAAGATGGAAAGGATTTGCTGAAATTACCTAATAGAAGTGGAATACAAGAAGGGAGGTGTGAGGAAGTCGAGGAAACAAGTGAATGAAAGAAAGGTTGTGTTTTGAAATGTTTTTTCTTTTTTATTCTTTTTGTATTGTGTTTTTGGTTTGTTTTAATTTTGTTGTGTTTTTCTTTTTTTCGAGTTGTTAAAAGTAATAAAGATTATTTAAAAAAAAAAGAATATTCACAATCACATTCTAAATGGGGAATTTCTGGAGATGTTTGCCCTGCTCTCCCTGGTTTATTCTTGTAGTTCCAAGTTTAAGCCTGAATCGAAGGACAAGGCAGTGGATATTGATAGAACTTTCGACAATTTGCTAACTGCTTTCACCTCTTATATGGGATTGGTGTCCGCTGCTTACCCCGATAGGGTGTGGCACTTGGCTAACTATCTGGGCATCATCTTAAAAGCCAGGAAAATGGCGGGGGACTCAGCAGCTTTGGCATACGATGAGCTGTTCCGTGAGAGGGCTGCTGAAGAACCCAAGGTGCGTTGGGACATCAAGGACAATGATCTTTGGTCTGAAGTAGTGGCCCCAAACTTCCAAAAAAGGGCTTTTGGGGAGAAGTCAGGTAACCCCACCTCCAAAGTGCAAAGGGTGGCTATATCAACATGTTGGGAGTTTAATAATGGGTTGTGCAGCAGGGACCGGTGCCGCTTTGACCATGCTTGTGAGCGCTGTGGCAGTCCTCACTCATGGACTAAGTGTTTTTGGGCTAAGCCCCCTTTCCGCAGTTTTCGAAAAACAGGATCGGGGTGTGGAGCCAATGACGCCAAGGGAGACTCTGGAGCCTCTACCTCTGGAGCCCAGCAAGCCAAGGCTGCCCCACCAAAATGGGGTTTTTTCCACCCTAGCCCCAACCCCTGTCCGTCTTTCCGTGATGTTACCTTTGTTACAGGCTGCCCCCCCCAAATGGGTTTTTTTCCACCCTAGCCCCAACCCCTGTCCGCCTCTCCGTGATGTTACCTTTGTTACAGGCTTATCCCAACTACTTGGAGGCAGGGTTTCGTTATGGCTTCCACATCCCTGTCTCCAGTACATCCAAAACCCCTCCCAATCAAAAGTCGGTAATGGAAATGCCCCTTGTTGCATTTAACAAAATTGAAAAAGAGTGGCGTTTAGGCAGGGTGGCCGGCCCTTTCAAAAAGTTTATAGTTTCCCCTCTTGGCATAGTGCCCAAAAAACTTCTTGGTGAGTTCCGCATGATACACAACCTTTCTTATCCTAGGGGTGGGTCTGTAAATGACGCCATACCACGGGAGCATTGTTCAGTTAAATATGCGTCCTTGGATGTGGCCATCAAAATAATTAGAGAATTGGGCACTGGGGCCTTATTGGCAAAATGCGACATCGAGTCAGCCTTTCGGCTGCTCCCAGTTCATCCTGAAGATTTTTGGCTTCTAGGATTCAAATTCAGGGATAGCTGGTATTTTGACAAGGCTATGCCCATGGGTTGCTCTGTGGCCTGTGCGGTCTTTGAAACCTTCAGTACATTCATTGAATGGGCCTTCAAAACCACATCTGGTTCCCCTTTTGTGACCCATTACCTGGATGACTTTCTTATTATGGCGGCCCCAGACTCCCCTGACTGCGCCCTATCCCTAGCTACATTCATGCGCCTTGCAGCTGACTTTGGCATACCTCTGGCTGCCGACAAGAGTGAGGGCCCTTCTACTATCCTTTCCTACTTTTGGCAGAAGCGCCTTAACCCCAGGGTGGAGTTCCAGGTTCATTCTGATGCTTCTGGCCGCTTTGGCTTTGGCGTGTTCTTCAGGGGACATTGGTGTGCCCAGCCGTGGCCATCTTCTTGGCACGCAGCAGGCATTATTCGGGATTTAACCTTTCTGGAGTTCTTTCCTATTCTAGTCGCCATTCACATCTGGGGAACCCTCTTCTCGAATTCCAGGGTCTGTTTCTGGTTCGACAATCAAGCGGTGGTAAGAGTTATATCTTGGCAGTCAGCAAAGTCCCAGAGGGTCATAAGGGTCCTGCGCCTGTTTGTGCTAGAGTGCACAAAACTTTAATGCTTTACAGGGCAGCTATTTCTTTCTCATTGGCCAGACCCCTGTGACAGCTTCCATGTCAAGAAGTTGCTGGCTGGGGTGGCGGTGAGTCATTCCCCCACGTCAGGATGGCAGGAAGCCTATCACCATAGACATTCTTAATCTAATTTGGAAAAAACTACCAAAGATCTGCTGGTCAAATTTCGAAACGCGTCTCTTTCGGGCAGCATTCTCCCTAGCCTTTTTTGGTGCCGTGCGCATTGGGGAGTGTTTGGCTGGGCTCCTGCAATCAGGGTTGGCTGACACCGACATCAAGTTCTCTGGGCATACGTTGAATGTCAAGATTCGGTCCTCAAAAACTGACCAATTGCGGAAAGGGGTCACGCTTGCACTGTCCCCAACGGAACAGGTGGGCCCCTGCCCATATCATGACACGCACCGCTTCGTCAGGATCCGGCCCCAGTGCAAGGGCCCTTTCTTCATTCATTCAAACACGCGCCCGTTGACACGATCACAATTCACAGCGGTCTTACACAAAACCTTATCGGCTTGTGGTGTTAGTCCCCAGGAATATTCCGGGCACTCCTTCCATATCGGGGCTGCCACTTCAGTGGCGGTACAGGGTTGGGACCCCGCACACATCAAGACACTGGGGCGCTGGCGTTTGGCAGCCTACAAAAGCTACATTCGTCTTGGTTCCTCCTCCTTATCACTTGCAATTTAATTGTCTTACAGGTTCACCCACCACAAAGATCTGGGTTATAGGCCACAGCTTTGTCCATTGGGCAGCGGATTACGCACGGTCTCAAAATCGTGGCCATAACCTTAACATCCACCCCAAGGTATGCATTTATTGGATGGCCCAGCGGGGCATGCGTTGGCGGAGCTTGATGCCCATGCTGTGTAGTGCCACAGCAGCCCATGGCCCTCCAAGGGTCTTAATTATACATGCTGGGGAGAACGATCTAGTGGAACAAAAAGGCATTGCCCTTGCCCTTGCTGCAAGGGCAGATTTTAAAAGCCTGCATGCCTTGTACCAGTCAATGACCATTGCCTGGTCCAATCTCCTACCCCGTCTTCACTGGAGGGGAGCTTCCAATCCCTCTCGCCTCAATTATGCGGTGAGTAAAATTAACAGGGCCATGCGCAACACAATGCGGCAAATTGGTGGGTTCTCTATCCCACATCCCACCATCACAGCAGATAGAGTTGACCTATTCCGGGGGGTGGGGTGCACCTGACCCCACTGGGTAATGACTTCTGGCTCCACGACTTGCGACGAGCCCTTGGGGACTGGATAGATTGCAGGGTTTGATTGGTCCTTGGTTGTGGGACTTGGCGGTGAGGCCCCTTAGGGCCTCGAGTGGCAGTTTTTAGGCCTTGGCAAGGTAGCTTTTAGTCTAACATCAAGTTGGGGGGATGCATTCATGCTCCCTCCCCATGTGGTGGGGCTTGCAGGGCCTATTATAGGGCAAAAAACTGGGAGTACCTGGCCCTAGAGCGGCGGCATGTAGGTCAAAATCCCGGGACGAGGTTGGTGGAAGGGCATGCTGTGTAAGTTTGTGCTTTGCAGTGCCCTCTCACTGGGCCTCAACTGCCTGCATATCCATAGCCAGGCAGGCTGAGTGGGTGACCTGCCAAGGCCTGTGCCAAGTTTCCTACTTCTGAAGTTCAATAAAGTTGTGGTCAATTTGAACACATACTCTGGTCTCTTGTCTCATCATTTGGGATAATGGGGTAGGCACCACAGACAGGGTTTAGCACGTGTGCCCACAATTATTTGCTTTTTTCTAACGCAGGCGCCAAGTCCTTAATGAGTTCTTTTCTTTCCTATCAGTTTGCATTTACTGATTATCTTGGGATAGTTCATTTTAACCATCCTAAAAATTCACACCTGGTTTTGATTCAACAGGTTCCTATTTAAAACATGCTATTACACTTTTTAAGGATGGAGCTCCCTCTAGAGTGTTTTAACGTATAAGGATTCTGAAAATAACTGGCATTTTTTTGCAGCTAATTAGGAAACTGACCGAGACCAGCCTACACTTCCACTGCATTTTATGATTTTTGTGTGAAGTGGGATATCTTTTTATCACATTTGGCTAATTCCTATCTTTCTCCTATGCTAGATTTTAATCTACTCTTTGTTCTTAACGCTGAAAAATCTCTTGAAAAATAGAACTGAGCCTTTCTATGCTGCTCACATTTTGCTCCCATACAGGATTCAAGAATATAATTTCACAATGTAGTCAACATGCTGATTCTGCTCTGAAATCTTTCTGTCCATTATTTTCTAATGCAGTTGACAGCCATGCATTTTTTCACCAGGGAGCTAAGCAGCTGCATTGAACAATTTTTCCATTCCTCTGACACAAGCAAAGGATATTGTTGGTGGGTGTCCTTCATGTGCTTTAACTCCTGTTAACTTTACCTTAAATCAATTAACTGTTTCCTAATTCTCCAATGAAATACCATTGTAGGAAAGAGGTACCTCTGGAACGACCTTTAGTGACGTACCAGCAGCTCCCTAACCCACAGTGAGAGGGACCTGTTCCTTTGCCTACCTAGGGGCAGGATGCCCTTGTGGAGTGTGGTGGTTAAGGGTTAACCTTCTGAGTGTCCTGTATCTGGGGAGGAGCTTCAAACGGAAGCTGCAAGTTCTTTGTCTGTGTGGAGTTAGTTTCACTTTTCTCCGAGAGCGAGAGAGAGCTAGTGCATGGCACAGCAAGTTTGGATGAATTTCTTGTGTTTTGGCTTGTAAATAAAAGCTGTTAAAGAGAGAAGAACAGTATGTGGACTTTCCTTTCCTTCTTCTCACACAGAGGCAACCGCTGCTGCTGCTCTGTATCTGCCTGAAGACGTTTTCCACAGAGATTTTGCGCAGAGGAAACGTACTGGACAGGCAGGAATTCCACAAGTTATGGCGAGTACGTCTATTTGCCGGGTGTGAGAAGGGAACAAAAGGAACAGGCCAGCTCTGAAATCCTGCCTGAGAATGAGGCAGTTGTGATTTCGCTGGTGAAAGCAGAGCTTGCTGCAGAAAGCATCTTTGGAGTACCGGGCGGCAGAAAGCGTGAGTAAGCTTATAGCCCCGGGAAAAGATGGTGCAGCCTCAAGAGGCTTTCGAAGTGCCCTTTGGGAAGCTAACTGGCCCCAATTGGGCTGAGTGGTCTGTCAGAATGAAGTACTGGCTGTTGGGAGAACAGCTCTGGTCTTGCATGCAAACCCCACCACCTCAGGCTAGTGAGAAAGTTTCTGAGGCAGACGTGGCTGCAGCTCTGGAAAGGGATCAGAGTGTGCTGGGCATGCTGAGAGCAAGCATTGATGCTTGGCTTTTGCCGAACCTTGAGGGGATCAAGGTGGCCCGGGTTGCTTGGTAGGCACCTCAGAGGGCATGTGAAGCCACAGTGGGAGCCAAAGACCAAGAGGGGGCCGAGAGCCTGGTGGAGGCTGAAAATAACGTTCCTGGAAGCTGTTTCTACACTTCAACTCATCTGTGTGATGGACAGGGAGAGAGGCAGAGAGCTGAGAGGAAAGCAGTCACAGGCTGTTCCTCTGGAAGCTGTGCACCCAGGAGTGGAGGTGCAGGCAGCAGCTGTGAGAGCTCTGTAAAAGCCAAAGTCTTCAAGAGTTGTTTTCGCTGTGAGTCGATGTCACACCTCGTGAGAAACTGTCCTCTAGAGGCGCAGGAGCCCAAGGACGGCCGGAAAGGAATGCAGGGAAAGCAGATAAGAGACGGTTCTCAAGCGCAGAGGCGTGGGAAAGCCGCCAAAGGCAGTGGTGAAAGCAAGGAGAAAACATCTCTGTTCCACCTGGCTGCGTCCATGGCAACGTTGGAACCCAAACAACCAGCCAGTCTCTCTTTTATCGTTGATACTGGAGCTACACACAATCTAGTGCCATCGAGTGGGCTTCTTTGGAACTGCAAGTCTGTGAAAAGTGGAAGATTTGTGTTGCTGGCAGATGGGAGCAAAAGACCTTTGACTGAGTCTGGCTCTTTATATTGTTCTTTCCTAGATCATGAGGTCCAGGCTTTTGTGGTTCCAGAAATTGCCAACTGTCTTTTAAGCGTGTCTGCTCGTGTCGCTGATGATTTCTGTGTAAAGTTTGCAAATAACATGTGTTCTTTTTCCAGGGATAGTAAGCAGCTGTTCAGTGTTGAGTGCAAGAATAGGATGTTCGTGGTTGAGATGCCTATTGCTGGTGATGACCCCCCTGAGGTAACACAGGTGCAATGCGCAAACGTGCCACCGCATGATGATTGTTTTCATCTCTGGCACAGGAGCTTTGTGCACACAGGTTGGTCCTATATCAAGAAGGTCCCAGAGTGTACAGAGGGGTGCAAGTTTAAGGGATGTGACAAGTTCTTAGATTGCAGAGCCTGTAAGCAATCCAAGGTAACCACATGCTCATATCCCCGGTCAGACAGAAAGACTAGCAGGCCTTTTGAGCTAGTCCATGCAGATTTGTGTGGGCCCATGCCAGTGGCATCACTGGGCGGGTCCAAACACATTTTGTTGCTTTTGGATGATTTTTCAAAGACCTCTTGGATTTTTACACTTAAACACAAGAGTGAAGCTGCTGCATTGATTAAAGACTGGATCACAGCAGTTGAGTTTAAATTTTCAACAAAATTGGTTTGCTTTCAAAGTGATAGAAGGGTGGAATTCTGCCAGGGTCAGAGGAATGTGCCACAGCGTAGGCACCGG
>JAXCMG010009985.1:311358-400193 GCA_034642415.1 Podarcis siculus
TTCCAGCCATCTGGAGCTGGCTTTTGCCTTGGTGCTTTTTCCTGACAGTTTACTGGGTCTGCGCTGCAGAATTTCTTCTGTCAGAAGGGAATCAGTCATAGGCTGACAGCACCACACAGTCCTCAACAGAATGGTGTTGCTGAACGCAAGAACAGAACACTGCAAGAGGCTGTGGCTGCCATGCTGCTTGACGCAGGACTCCCGCAACGCTTTTGGGCCGAAGCTTGGCGATGTGCGGTTTTTGTCCAAAATCGCGTGTTTAATGCATCTGTAGGGGACACGCCCTATTTTCTGCTGCACGGTAAGAAGCCCAAAGTGCATTTCTTGCGTGTTTTTGGCTGTGAGGCTTGGGTCCTCATTCCAAATGCCAAGCGCAGAAAGGGTGAACTAACGTCCAAGAAGATGATCTTTGTGGGATATGAACCTGGGTCCAAAGCTTGGCAGTTCGCATACCCTGATGGCAATCAGTCTCGGCTACTTATAAGCAACAGTGCTGAGTTCTGTGAGCAAAGTGGGTGGACACGCATACATGGTAACCCAGATTTTCTTTCAGAGCAGTTTCTTGACTCAGATGAGGAGGAAGAGGAGGGAACTGAACCTGTTGCTGAGGGACAGAGTCCAGAGCAACAGAATCCAGAACAGGAGTGGCTCAGAACCCCTTCACAGGTCACTGTCAAGTCTGAGCCAAAGAGTGAGCCATCCTTACACACAGGTCCAGCTGTAAGGTTCAAAAGACGCAGCAGGTCAGAGGGGGAGTTCTCTGACACTGGGGATGGTCTGGCTGGCCCTAGTGGGTGAGAGGGGGCACCACAGTTTACGCTGAGGAGATCAGCGAGAACCACTAAGGGGAAGCCACCTGACAGGTTTGAAGCCACAAGTGTGTGGGTTGGTGTGGCTAGGTGTGAACCTGAAACCTTTGAGGATGTTCAGAAGCTGCCTCAGGAAGAAGCCAGCAAATGGCATGAGGCGATGCAGAAGGAGATGAGCTCAATGGAGTCTCTAGGTGTGTTCTCCCTCACAGTGTTGCCGGCTGGCAAACAACCTGTGAGTAGCAGGTGGGTTTATTGCCTTAAACCCACAGAAGCTGGAGAACCACAGTACAAGGCTAGGTTAGTCGCCAGAGGGTTCACGCAGCGGAAGGGAGTCCATTTCACAGAAGTGTATGCTCCGACTTCCAGAAGTGAAACTCTGCGCATGCTCTAAGCTGTTGCTGCACAAAGAGGTTGGAAGGTAAACCACTTTGATGTGGATGTCGCCTACTTGAATTCAGACTTCCAGGAGGAGTTGTACATGCTTCCTCCTCCAGGGTTTGAGGCCAAGGGGCAAGGCATCGTGTGGAGATTGCATAAATCTATTTATGGTTTACGTCAATCTGCCAGAAACTGGAACATGTGTCTGAATGAAGTCTTAGAGCAGTTAGGTTTCAGGAGAAGTGTTGCTGATAGCTGTCTGTACCTTAAAGGGTCAGGAGAGAAACAGGAAGCGATCCTGGTCTTTGTTGACGATATTCTTTATATGGCCCAGGCAGGTAAACATGTGGAGAAGTTTGCTAAGGAGCTTGGTAAGCAGTTCAAGCTCAAACACCTGGGAGCTGTTCACACTTACCTAGGCATAGAGGTAGCTCGAACAGAAGATGGAAGCTTTTTGCTCAGCCAGAAGGGTAAGATTGAGCAACTGCTTCAGAAGTTCAGAATGTCTGAGTGTGCAGGTGTTAGGACACCTATGGAGACGAGCTACGTGAAAGACAGTCAACAAGTAGAACGTGCTGTGTTCGAAAATACTGAGCTCTTTCAGTCAGCTCTGGGTAGTCTGTTGTATCTGTCCCAGTGGAGCAGGCCTGACATAGCGTTTGCTATCAATCTGCTTAGCAAGGAGGCTTCAAGTCCAAGTGTGCAAGCCTGGAACGGTATCAGACGGGTGCTGCGTTACCTGCAAGATACCAAGGACTTCTGCCTTAAGCTGTCAGCCAAGGGTGACATCAAGTTGACATCGTGGGTGGACGCTGATTGGGCCTCTCTTGGAGATCGGAAGTCTGTGTCCGGCCTAGTGGTGAAGTTCGGGTACTCTTTGGTTGGGTGGAGGTCCCGGAAGCAAAGTCTCATAGCGCTCTCATCTACTGAAGCTAAGTTCAGTGCGCTTTCTGAGGTTTGCAGAGAGTTGGAGTTCTACATGTGTTTGGTTCAAGAGATCTGCGAGGAGAGCTGTTTGCCTGTCATTGGTTTTGAAGACAATCAGCCCTGCCTGAAGTTGGCAGAATCTGGGCAATTTAAGGCCAGGACCAAACACCTAGACATCCGTTTTCAGAATGTGTGTCAGAGCGTTTGAGAGGGATTAGTTGTGCTGAAGTACTGTCCCTCAGCCAAGAACCTCGCTTATGGATTTACGAAACCATTAACCTTCCAGCGTCATGGAGAGTTCTGTGAAGGTCTGTGTTTGGGGTAAGTGGTGATGCTTATTTCCCCCAGATGCAGGGCAAGAGGGTGTGGAGTGTGGTGGTTAATCTGAGTGTCCTGTATCTGGGGAGGAGCTTCAAACGGAAGCTGCAAGTTCTTTGTCTGTGTGGAGTTAGTTTCACTTTTCTCCGAGAGCGAGAGAGAGCTAGTGCATGGCACAGCATATGTCCAAGTTCGGATGGATTTCTTGTGTTTGGCTTGTAAATAAACGTTAAAGAGAGAAGAACAGTGTGTGGACTTTCCTTTCCTTCTTCTCACACAGATGCAACAGCTGCTGCTGCTCTGTATCTGCCTGAAGACGTTTTCCACAGAGATTTTGCGCAGAGGAAACGTACTGGACAGGCAGGAATTCCACAGCCCTACTGTTCTTACTTCCTCAGGTCCTTTGTGGATTCCAGGTTGCTGTATCCATCCCTATTGGCCAAGTCATGCGCTGGCACAAAGGCCTGCAGAATCCCATTCTGGACTTGGCAAGGTTCATGACCCTGACTCTGCCTCTACAGGCTCAGCAGCCCCGTGCAAAAGTCCATCGTGTTCATCCTCATCCTCGAAAGGCTGAGGGATGCCCAAAGGTGACATGGGGAATGCTGAAGACCTTTTTCATAGCCTTAATTACTCAGCTACATATGAACTCTATGCTGATTTTAACATGTATGTTATTTGTTTTTTGATACCTAGTACTCAATGTATCTATCTTCCTCCTGACACCTTCTAGTCATAGTTATAATAAGTGGATACATTTAGCTAAAGTTGCTACTGTCTCTCATTTTTGTTTGAGTGAAACATATGATATGCACACTGCCTTAGGAAATTGTGTGATTCCTGTTTATACACAGTCTTTCATATGGCACATGCCACACACATGGGAAAGTGGTTTTCTAAATGGATTCCTGAAGGTATCATTGGTTATACCAATCTCCATGATTGGGGAAAGGTGACACAAAAGTTACCCCTGGATGCAATATTGTTATACACACCTACAGTTGCAGCCACGCCAGACACCTCTTGTGTTCAGATTGTGAAGTGCAGTAAGAAAGTAGATCACTGTCTGGAAACAGGAGAAAGGCCAACTTGGAATTGTTCACGTGTTCAACAGATTACTTTTAATTATGCTCATGTTAGTTTGCCAGATGGTTGGTTTTTCACGTGTAATCAAAGAAGTTATAACTTCAGCAGACTGACATGGGTCCTGCCTAGTTGCTCAGTTTTAGAAAATAGGCAAAGGTTGTTGAGCTCTCCTTTAGGAATGTCTGCTAAACGTCTTTATGTGATATAAAAAACACATACATGAACATGAAGAGAACACAGTACTCCTGCTACCTTAACCTCTACTATCTTAAACTCTTCTTACAAAAAAACACAAAACAAATAAAAATTTTTAAAAAATACTTTTTAAATAAATAAAAAAGGTGAGATGTAGTGATCAGATGGGATTACCATGAGGAATTATAAAATATACATCAAGCCATTGTGTCCACGATGAATGCATTGTGTTGACTGGGTTTAATGTATTGACAATAATTTCTGATTAAATCCCATAAGCTTCTACATTTATGCCATTTTTCCTCTACTGTCCATTTCTCTTGCTTGACAAGTCACGTACACATCCCAGCTGCCAGTTGCTTCACTAGGCATGCATCCTGGGCTGTGAAAGATAGTGGGCAGCTTCTTTGATGTAGCTTTTCTGATATGTTAATCTTAGGATGTTAATCTTAGGGCCAGGAAACAGATCTCACATGAAGGTGTTAATGATCGCTGTCCTCCTGGCCATCATTCTTATCATGTATATTGTTTGTTTATAGCTTCCGGGGTTGCTGGCTGCACTTGTTTGTAGTTCTGTTTTATTTACCCCAGAAGTGCATGCTTAATTAGCTCTTGTAGTGTAACTTTGTCCTCACGTGGGGTTTGTTGAAATGCTCAGAAGAAATCTGATTGGTTCTTACGAACACTCTATAAAAAGTTCTTTTGTGAATAAAACGACCTGGGCCAGGCGAGAGACAGATTATTATATGCACCCTTCCCAGAGTCTTGCTGGTTCAAGCCTCTGTGTGTATTCTTATTAATCAGAGTTCAATCCTTCCTTTACTTTGTGAATGCCTCAAGCTCCCAGTCACCAGTCTAGCTGCTGCATTCTGGATCAGTTGCAGTTTCCGGGTCACCTTCAAAGGTAGCCCCACATAGAGTGCATTGCAGTAGTCCAAGCGGGAGATAACCAGAGCATGCACCACTCTGGCGAGGCAGTCCGCAGGCAGGTAGGGTCTCAGCCTGCGTACCAGATGGAGCTGATAAACAGCTGCCCTGGACACAGAATTGACCTGTGCCTCCATGGACAGCTGTGAGTCCAAAATGACTCCCAGGCTGCGCACCTGGTCCTTCAGGGGCACAGTTACCCCATTCAGGACCAGGGAGTCCTCCACACCTGCCCGCCTCCTGTCCCCCCAAAGCAGTACTTCTGTCTTGTCAGGATTCAACCTCAACCTGTTAGCCGCCATCCATCCTCCAACCACCTCCAGACACTCACACAGGACCTTCACCGCCTTCACTGGTTCCGATTTGAAAGAGAGGTAGAGCTGGGTGTCATCTGCATACTGATGAACACGCAGCCCAAACCCCCTGATGATCTCTCCCAGCGGCTGCATGTAAATGTTGAAAAGCTTGGGGGAGAGGACAGAACCCTGAGGCACCCCACAAGTGAGAGCCCAGGGGTCTGAACACTCATCCCCCACCACCACTTTCTGAACATGGCCCAGGAGGAAGGAGCAGAAACACCGACTTCCGGTTTGGATCGCGAGCAGCAAGGGAGCGCGGAGAAGCCGCTGAAAGGCTTTTCCAAGTGACACGGGGGCTTGGGGGCTACGCAAAGGCACTGCGACCCCCAAAATCTCAAGGGGGATACCCTTGAGGGATAAGCTATCCAGCAGCGTTGGAGCGGTTTTGGCGTTTTTTCGGGGTTTTTTAAAAAAAAAGACTCGAGAGCGACGGGACTGAGAACGCGAACGGTAAGCACTGCTGACTCCGTGTTGCAATGCCTCTAGCTCCCACTGGAAAAGCGACAAACCTCCGTAACTTTAAGAACAGAACCCTTAGTGTTTATGGAGTATTTTTTTGCTAAAAAATTGGAAAATACACTAAGTGAACTCTGGATGCAGAGGGATTTAAGCGAGGAATCCGACCTAATAGCGGAGTGAAAAATGGCACAGGATACAAAGTCGCAAGAGTAAAGAAAGGAAGTGACTATTCACCCGCTGAAGGAACAGAAAAGTGAAAGTCCTCAGCAACTGTTTGCGAGGCAAAGGAAACTAAATAAAATAAAAATAACGAAAAAGATATTTAGAGACTTTGTTTTATCTTCTTGGGAGAGTGTCGAAAGAAGAAAGAACTGAACAGAGTGGTTATAAAGAGAAGAAATATCTTGAAATCTTAAACTTTAAATTGGAATATAAGGGAGAAGGAGGGAAGAAAGGAGAAGACGTAACAAAACATAAAGGCTTTAGAATAATTATCAAACTACAATCTCTCCCTCCCACCTTCTCTGTTTAAATCCTGTGCTTCCTATATTATTAGTTTGATAACAAAATAAGCAAGAATTTAAACTTTTTCAAACTTTAACTTTAATCCTTAACTTCTCCCTTTTGAAGACTTAAAAAATAAAAAAAATTTAAAAAATGTGTTTTTTTGTTTTGTTTTTTGGGTATTTGGCTCCTTTGGATTTTCAATTTTTTGGAGTTCTTTGGAATCTTATATGAACTGAGCTTACAGGGTTATATACTTATGATAATTTGGACATTTATTTCTCTTCATTCGATCGACTGGATTTAATTTTGGATCCTTTGGATTTTCAATTTTTTGGAGTTCTTTGGAATCATATATGAACTGAGTTTATAGGGTTACATACATATGATTATCTGGACATATATTTCTCTCCATTCGATGGACTGGATTTAATTTTAGATCTCTGGACCTTCCCCCAACCTAATATATTGGATTAAGCCAGCAAGTGGCTGAAGACCATAGAGTTTGAAATAAACTAATAAGAATTTGGACCTTCTTTTCTTTTCTTTTCTTTTTTTTTTTTTTTTTTTTGCTGCGGGCGTTGGAGGATTAGCTGTTCAGAATTTATTTGACTGTATATTTAAGATTGCGTTTGTTCTTTTCTGTTTGCTGCTTCAGTGCTTATTGGACACGGAAGCAACTTAGATATTTAAATATCTGTCACCTTTTCCTGACGAAACACCTGAGTTGGATTAAGCCAATCAAGTGGCTGAAGAGGTAAGATCAGACAGAAGGAAAAGAAGGAAAAAACAGGGAGCTCCTATTTATAACAAAAGTTGGATATATGTTAAACTTGTGATCTCTCTAACGGGTTTTCCCACAAAGGCTTTCTTGCAAGGTCATTATTTCTTTAACGGTCTTTCTACAAGGCTATTATTTCTACATAATTAACGGTCTTTCTACAAGGCTATTATTGAACTAACTTGAATTAATTTTGAATTAATTTCAGACTTTAATTTAACTCTGAGTTTACTAACTTCAAGTTTATAAATTGGGGGTTTTGAATTAGGAAATTAATTGATACCTTGGATTTGGAAATTCCTCAAGTTATATTTGAATGAAGAATATTTTAGTGTCTAAATAAATTTGAAGACAATTAATTGATTTAATTTTTTTTTTTTTTTTAAAAACCTTCTGGCACTTCCGGGTTGGTGCCATCGCCGAATGGCGGACTCCCTCCGAGCTCCGGAGGGAGTCTGCTCGTCAGGGGCTGGGTCCTACCGTGCCGGCGACGCGGGGACCCTTAAAAACCACAGGCACGGAGACCGTGGACATGGGCGACTCGGCTGGCACCGTTAGCGACCTCCCGACTCGTGAAGAAGCCTTTTTAAAGGCTTCGGATCGGGTGCCGGGGAGTGGCGTGGTGCTTTGAGTCCTCTGCTTTCCCTGCCGAGCGAAGCCGCATGCCATCCAGCGGAGAGCGCTGACTTCTTCCATTGAAAATTCGGACTTTTAACAACAACCCGTGAGTAATTTGGAAACCGGGTTTAAAAGGAGAAAAAAAAGGATTTTTTTTTCGGATTTGGCACGAGCGGGGGGGATCCAAAAAGGAAGTCAGTCCCCCTCCCTACTGTAAGCATTTTAAAACAAGGACTGGGTAACCAAGGTCTAGAGAGAAGCGTATTTTGGACAAAAATTAAGAATTTCACGATGGGAAACTACAAGAATTGTGCTGGAGGAGAAGAGTGGAGTGAGAAGGGAAACGTAACCCCCCCCCCCCGGGAACCGGGGCGACTTGTGAGAGAGCCTGGTGAAAAGAGACGAAGACTTTGACAGCTGTCAAAGTAGCTGTCAAAGTTGGAAAATGTAAAGAGGACTTTGCTATGAGGACTTTGCTAGTTAATTTCGTTACAATTTGTTACGATTTGGATACAAAATGTTGAAAATATGGAACAACAACTGGACTTTTGGATCAGAGGAAACAAAGTTACTACAATCCCCCTAGAGGGGTTTCGGGACATTACAAGAATGGCCGTAAGTGGAAAAATACTCTTGGAACTGTACAGGACTTGTTATCTCCTGGGAAAGCTGCAAAACTGAAACAGTATTTTGTCTACAGGGGTGTTTACATTAAAGGAGACAATAGAATTTTCTATTGAAGAAAGGAAGGGACTGGACGTAAGATTTTGTTCCTGAATAACAATAACCCCTGCAGAGGTACCAAATTTCTGAATTAGAACGTTTTAGCAGCGGAACAGGACAAGAAACTTGACAACAACATGGAAAGAACAATGGGGGGAGCCCTTTGGGGTCGTTTTTGGATTGGATGTTTGAAGTTAAACATTATAAAAATAATATTAAAAAAAAACCTGGCAAGGTGGAACTGGGGAAAAATCTGAGTATGGATCTAAGACTTCCAGGCAGACAACAGACAGACTGATGGACATGGGGAATTCAAACCGGGGAGGGGGGGGGGAGATTTAGAATCCAAAGGCTCTGTAACTATTTTTTTTGAATTTTTTCTATATTTTGTTGGGGCGTTTTTATTAAAAGAAAAAGGGAATTCGTGGAAGGAAACTGGGGTGGACCTGGGGGAGAGAATCTTTGATTTTTATTTTTTTTTAAGGTAATGATGATGATTGTATAATTTAAATTTGAATATGGGGTTAAACAAATTAAGTTGTAATTGGGAGTGAGAGCTTGTAGAACCAACGTTATAAAAGGGGAATACAGTAGGGATGGGGATGGGGGAGTCCCAGAAAGTGGGTAATGAAAGTAAGGTTTCAAATGTATTTTATTTTTGTTTTATTTTCACTTTTTGTATTCTGGAAATTTCAATAAATATGATTTAAAAAAATAAAAATAAAAAAAACCTTCTGGGAGAACTTAAAGAGACTGGGAATAATTTGATCCGTTATATTTGCTACAAAAATATCCCATATACGTTTTGAACTTATTTGGAGACAAACTTGGAATTAGACTGTACAAGAAAGGGAAAACCAATGTTGTGTTGAACATATTAATTGATAATTGATTAAAATCGGTCAAAATTGTGTGCCCTCTAGGGGAGAGAATAAATATTATAAGAGCTTAAATTAAGAAACTGGAAAAGGGAAAAATGTCTGGGAAAAATGGAAAAAAGATAGGAGGAACACCATCAGATAGGAAAACATCCCGACAAGAGGAAATTAAGGATCTAGATATTTTATGGCTAAAAATAAAGGAGGAATTTAAACAGAGTGAAATACATATGGAGAAGAAGTTAGGAGAGGTGCATGAGTTGATAGATAAGAAAATAGAGGGAGTAGTAGGAGAACTCTCTAGTAAAATTAAAGATTTAGCAGTTTGATCAAAGACAATGGAAGAAACAAACAAAAAGATACAGAAAGAAATGAAAGAACAAAGGAAGGAGACAGAAAAGATAAAGGATGAAATAGGAGAGTTGAACAAAACTCAAGATCAACTTTTGGACAACTTAGCAATGGTTGAAATGAGACAGAAACAGTTAAACCTAAAGTTTAGAGGAGTAGGAGAAGAAGTAAATGAGAATATTAAGGAAAAATGACTAAAGAATTAGCAAAATGGTTGGAACTGAAAGAAGAACTTGACTTGAAATTATATTATGAAGCATCATGCTTCTGTTGGTTAATGGAATGGATTAAGCTAGAGGATGGAGAGTTGTTGGATTTAGAAGGATTTGACAACAGATTTGGGTGGCATGCATATTTATGGTATGAAAAGAAAAAAAATGAAAAGAAAAAAGGTTTTGAAAACCACATCTTTCGAAGATCATTGATAGAGGTGTGGGAGAGGTATAAAAATCTGTTGGAACCAAGAATCCCCCACTGGATTTCACCATTGGAAATGTTGAGTGTGAAAAAGATTAATATGAGGGGGAGGTGGATAACCTATGGAGAATTGATAGTAAGAGAAGGGGGGAAATGGGAAATGAAAACTTATGAAGAGGTGAAAGAATTTGTATATGATTGGTTGCATTACTATCAGGTTAATGAAATGTTTTAAAAAGATTGTAAAGTATGTGGATATGAAGGAAAAGAATCAAAATTTCAAACAGAGGTACTGAATAATGAGTACAAAAAATTGTCCAAAATGTATAAAATGTTGCTGGAATGGCACACAAAAGATGAAGAGGTAAAATCGGTAATGATACATTGGGCCAGAGATTTTGGTTATAATATACAATATGATGATTGGATGAAATTATGGAATGAAAGGTTAAAATTTACGGCGTGTACTGCGTTGAAGGAAAATGTAATGAAAATGGTTTATAGATGGTATATAACGCCAGTTAAACTGGCTAAAATGTATAAAACATGTAATAAGTGTTGGAAATGTAAAGAAAAAGAAGGAACTTTCTATCATATGTGGTGGGAGTGCAAAAGGGTGAAAGGCTTCTGGGAAATGATATATAATGAATTGAAAAAGATGTTGAAATATACGTTTGTTAAAAAACCAGAGGCCTTCCTACTAGGATTGGTAGGTAATGAAATTAACAAGAAAGATTATAAACTTTTCCAATACGCAGCAACAGCAGCAAGAATACTTCTGGCGCAAAGATGGAAGCAGGAAGAAATTCCAACAGTGGAAGAATGGAGAATGAAATTGACTGAATACGCAGAATTGGATAAACTGACTGGGAAGATTCGATATCAGAAAGACCAAAAGTTTATCGAGGACTGGGGGAGATTTACAGAATATCTGAAAAGCATATGTGATGTACAGACAACGCTTGTTGGTTTCGAAGAGACTCTGTGAAAAATTAAGAAATATTGTAAAAAAGAAAGTAGGAGGGAAGAGGAGTGTATAAAGGCAATAACAAGTTTAGAAATGTGTTAACAACAGAAATCCTAATGAAAGATTGGCAGAGAAACTGAGGGAAGTCAAAAATTGATGAATGTGTGATAAAATTTGAGTTGATTGTATAAAAATGTTTGGAAAATGAATAAAAATTATTATAAAAAAATGAAAGAAGAAGAGGTTGCATATATGGTGGAAAATGCTTTTAGAATAAAAGTGAGATCTCAACAAGTGAAATAAAAAAAAAATTCCAGGGGACTGTTTAGTAACATTCAATTTGATAGAGATGAGAACTACAACACTAAAAACAAGCTATGAAAAAAAATTAATAATTGAAGGTAGACCAATTATTATTTTTAAAGAAATACCAACCAGACTCCTACGCAAAAGAGAAGGTTATAAACAGTTAGTAAGTGTTCTAAAAAGAAATGGCATACAACACAGATGGGAGTTCCCAGAAGGAATCTCCTTCTATTACAAAGATAAAAGATTTAGGATTACTGAGACTCAAGAAGTGAAGAAATTCCTGCGGAGATATGAGAAAGTACTTGGAAAAGTAGAAGAGAGATATGGAGGAAGAGACGGAGACTTAGAGGAGAGAAGAAGAAGGAGAGAGGAAGAAAAAGAACAAGAAGATAAAAGAAAAGAAGAAGAAGCAGAAGAAGAGGGAGAAGAAGGAGGAGCAGTGGGAGGAGAAGAAGAAGAGGAAGAGGATACAGAAAACAAAACCACTCGAATTTAAATTTATAGTTTGTTTTAGATTGGAAAGTAGACATAACAATGAACTTGAAAGTTTTGTCATGGAATGTGAACGGTCTAAATGAAAAAACCAAAAGGAATAAAATTGAGAATGTTTTGAAAAGAAATAATTTTGATTTAATCTGTACACAGGAGACACATGTGACTAAAAACATAAACATATTTTGATAAATAAAAAATTGGGGATTGAGTTCGTTAATTCAATTGCAAAAAAAAGAGGGGTAGTGATCTATGTCAAAGAAAAATGGGAACCCAAATTAATTTGCAAAGATGATGAAGGAAGGATCTTGGGGGTACAAATCAACTTCCAGAGTGAAAAATTTAATGTGATAACCATCTATGCCCCAAACTCAAATAAAGTGGAATTCTTTAAGAAGCTGGAACAAATATTGTTAGAGTTAGAGAATAACAAGACGATATTATTAGGAGACTTTAATGGAGTGCCGGTACCAGAAATAGACAGACAGTAGGAAAAGAAAAAACGAAACCAAGGGAAATTACCAAGATCCTTTAACAATCTGGAAGAAAACCTAGATTTAATAGATATCTGGAGACACAAACATCCAATAGAGAAACAATTCACCTTTTTTTCAGAATCACATAAGAGTTGGGGCAGGATTGATCAAATCTGGATCTCAAGAGAAGTAACATTAAGAACCTCGAAATGTGAAATTCAACCTAGAACTCTCTCTGATCACAATTCGATAGTCTTTGAAATAAAAGGTGTATCACAAAGTGGGATCAGGTGGAGAATGAATGAATATTTATTGGAGAGCGAAGAGGTTATTGAAAAGGCTAAAGCTACCTTAAAAGACTATTTTAGTCTGAATCTTAATAAAGAAACAAGTATAGATGTAGTCTGGGATGCCAACAAGGCGGTTCTAAGAGGTTTTCTTATTCAACAAAATAGTTATAAGAGGAAAGTAAGAGAACAAAAGAAAGACCCATATCATTATTTGTCAGGGCTGCCTCAGGTCCCAGCTCACAAGAGACCAACGCCAAATCCAGTTCTATTTACACAGATCTTTATTGCAGTACATCGTACACTCCACAGTCGAGGCGCGCAGCCCCACGTCTGTTACGCTTAGACCGTTGAAGTCCCCTCTGAGTCAGTCCCTCCGCTGCACCAGTTCAAGAGGCTTGTGGAGCTCCACCTCTTCCTCTCTTTCCTTTTCCGCAGGGTCTTCCTGCCCCCCGGGGTTTCGCCCCTCCTGGATTCCCCTGACGCTGAATCCCCAGACAACTCTTCCCCCCTCCTGCGTGCTTTGGGACCTGGCTCCTCCTCCGGGCTCCCTGTATTTCCGCGCGCCTCCACATTTGAACTTGGTGCGCGTTCGCTACCTCTGACCTTCCTCTTGACCGCTACACTACTCCCTGTACTACTCTCCCCCCCTTCCGGGAGGATGCCTTGCTCCAATCTCCCCTCCCTCCCTGCTTTCTGACCTGCTTCTCCTGTCACACTGGAATCTCCACCCCCTTCACTGCGCTCCGGCGGAGAAGCCAGTCCCGACTCCCAGCTCCCACTTTGGGTTCCCCTGGGCCTCACCACAGGCACTCCCTTCTGGGAATCCTCCGATTCACTTGAAAGACTCGTGGAATCCCTCAAGTCATCGTCATCCTCTTCCTCGCTGTCCTGGAATTCTTCCCCCCTCCTCCCTCACCTGTGCCTCTCTCCCTGAACCCCTGACATTATTAAATAACGATTACAAAATCTTTGCAGAGGTGTTGGCAAGTAGACTTAAAAAATGTCTAACAAATTTAATACACAAGGACCAAGCAGGATTCCTTCCAAATAGACAACTCAAGGATAATGTAAGGAACATTATAAATATTATTGAATATCTGGAGTGTAAGAATGAAATACCTGTGGCGCTAATCTTCATCGATGCTGAGAAGGCATTCAATAATGTTTCATGGCAGTTTTTACTAAAAAGCATGGAGAAAGTAGGGCTAGAGGGCGCATTTATGGAAGGAATAAGAGCGATTTATTCGAACCAAACTGCCAAACTGATTATTAATAACAACTTAACAAATTCATTTAAAATTGAAAAAGGAACAAGACAGGGATGCCCTCTATCCCCTCTTTTATATATAATGGTTTTGGAGGTAATCGCGAACAAAATAAGAGCAACACCAGAGATACGAGGAATTAAAGTAGGTACGAAGAAATACAAACTGAAAGCGTATGCAGATGATTTGGTGTTATCCTTAGAAGACCCGCAAAAAAGTGTTAGTAAGGCTTTGGAAATATTATAGGAGTATGGTAAACTATCCGGTTTTAAGTGAAATAAACTAAAGACAAAAATGATGACCAAAAATTTGGAAAAAGACGTAAGAGAAAAATTAGAGACACAGAATGGAATTAAGGTGGTTAAAAAAATAAAATATTTGGGAATTTGGTTAACCACAAAAAACATAAATTTAATTGGGGACAACTACTCTACAACGTGGAAGGAAATTTAAAAAGATTTAGACACGTGGAATAGAGTAAAACTTTCGTGGTCGGGAAGAATGGCGGCAATAAAAATGAATATACTCCCAAAAATGTTATTTTTATTCCAGAATATTCCAGTGATTAGAGGATCTTCAATATTTAAAGATTGGCAAAAAAACTCTTTCGAAATTTATATGGCAGGGGAAAAGACTGAGAATTAGATTTAAATTACTTACAGATCGGAAAGAAAGAGGGGGATTCTCGGTGCCAAATCTGAAATTATACTTCAAAGCCTCCTGCCTTTGCTGGATTAAGGACTGGATTAATTTGAAAAACACGGATTTGTTAGACTTAGAAGGTTTCAACAACAGATTCGGATGGCACGCTTATTTGTGGCTCAATAAAGAAAAGGTGCATAAAGGTTTTTCAAACCGTATTATCAGAGGACCATT
The DNA here is from genome assembly GCA_034642415.1 of Podarcis siculus. Taxonomy (NCBI): domain Eukaryota; kingdom Metazoa; phylum Chordata; class Lepidosauria; order Squamata; family Lacertidae; genus Podarcis; species Podarcis siculus. Next base: position 325,767 of record JAXCMG010009985.1, read on the forward strand.
ATATGAGGTTTGGGAGAAAAACAAAAAACTTTTGGAATGGAAAACAGCCTGGTGGTTATCACCAATTGACATCCTAACAACTAAAAAAGCAAATATGGAAGGAGAAAGATTGACCTATGAAGATCTATCGATAAGAAAAGAAAGCGGTTGGAAATTGAGAGCATATGAAGAGTTGAAAGATAAATTAACAGGCTGGCTGCAATTTCATCAAATAAGTGCAGTATGGAATGAAGATAAAAAGATAGGGATAAATGAAAAAAAATCTAAATTTCAGATAGAAATAATAGAAGGTAAAACCAAGCTACTATCTAAAATGTATAACCTTCTGTTAGAATGGGACACTAAAGACGAAGAGATAAAGGAGGTTATGGTAAAATGGGCAATGGATTTGGGATACAATATAGAATACGATCATTGGGTGAAATTATGGCACAAAGGAATGAAATTCATGGCCTGTGTCACGCTTAGAGAAAATTTGGAAAAGATGATGTATAGGTGGTACATTACACTGGTGAAATTAGGAAAAATGTATAAAACAGGAAATAAGGCCTGCTGGAAGAGTAAAATCAAAGAATGCAATTTCTACCATATGTGGTGGGCTTGCGAAGAAATGAAGAAGTTCTGGGAACTCATATATAATGAATTTTTTAAAAAAAATCAGATACACTTTTCCTAAAAAAACGGAAGCCTTCCTATTAGGAATAATTGGGGATGAAATCAAAAAAGAAGACCAGACACTATTCCAATATGCGACAGTGGCTGCCAGAATATTAATAGCACAAAACTGGAAAAACCCAAACATTCCAACTGTTAAAGATTGGCAAACAAAATTATTTGAATATGTAGAACTAGCAAAAATGACGCAAAAAATCAGACACCAAAAAGATACAAAGTTTATTAGTGATTGGAACAAATTTATAACATGCTGTAATGGTTATAGGGGTTGCTCGTGCATAAGTTACTGCCACTCTGGGCTAGGTTGCCTGGTTAAACCTTTCTTGTCTGGACAGCCATTCGCTTCGTGGCTGCTCAGTCACTAGCAGAATCTGTCAGTGGGCGTTTCTTGAACTTCTTCCAAAACAGAAGTTCTTTGATGCCAAGTCTCCTCCTACTCTCCTTGCGCGAAAGTCTTCTGCGCAGGGTGGGTGTGGGCAGCGGAGGATCCGTGCTCTCCCCGCTGGTCTCCAGCGAGGAGTCCTGGAGCCCCTTCGCCGATTCCCCCATCAGCCCCCCTTCACCCCTGGTGTTACGCTGATTGCCTTCCCCAGCAGATGGGCTGCCTCTCCCCCTGCTGGGCCCCTCTCCAGCATCGCTCGGGAGCCTTGCCTCCTCCTCTAGCTCCGATGGCAGTTCCCTGACATCCACCTCCCCCCCAGGACCCCCTCCACCCCGGCCCGACCTTCTGATCCAACTTCGTCCCTTTCCTCGGCCGACGATGCAGGGAACCCCCGGAAGGAGCTGTCTCCATCCTCTGAGGATTCAAAGCCCACTTCCCACCCGCTCTGATTTCTTCCCGCGTGGTGGGCCTCCCAGTCTGATTCTTCCCCCTCTGACGCCTCCCCTCCCTCCTCTTCGGAGGCAGGAAAACCCACAAAGTCCTCTTCGTCGTCTGTGGTTCCAAATTCTTCCTCCCAGAATCTCGCTAGTGGTTTTGGTTTATCTGGGAACAGGCTGTGGAACTCCTCCACAAGATACCCGTCGTTGATTGCCTCCACGGGAACCCACGTGTTTTCTGACCTAGGTTCTCCCTCCCAAGCTACCAAATACTCCACCTGGCGCCCTCGCCACCTTGAATCGAGTATTTCCGTGGCTTGGTTGTGGTGTTCCCTCTCATCTACCTGCGGGTGGGTGGTGACCCCCCCTCCCGCCCTGGAAATTCCCGCCCCTCCCTGTACGGTGTGAGTAGGGACCTATGGAACACCGGGTGTATCTTCATGCTGTCAGGCAACTTGAGCTTGAATGCCACGGGGTTCACCCGCTGTGTCACTTCAAAAGGTCCCAGCCGCCTCGGCTGCAACTTCTTGCACCCTCCCTTAAAGGGTAACCCTTGGGTGGACAAGCACACTCTGTCTCCCACCAGTATGGCCTCCCCCTCCCGACGGTGCTTGTCTGCCTGCCTCTTGTAAACTTCCTTGGCCCGCTCCAAGTTCATCTTGAGTTGCTGGTGCAAGGCCTCCATTTCTTCCACAAACTGCTCTGCCGCAGGTACACTCCATGCTTCCTCCCCCCTCCCCGGGAAGGCCCTGGGGTGACACCCATAATTGGCCATGAATGGGCTCATTCCCGTGGACACATGTTCAGCGTTATTGTACGCAAATTCTGCCAGCGCTAGTTTCTCTACCCAATCATTCTGTCTCTCGCTGACGTAGCAGCGTAGGTACTGCTGGAGTATACTGTTTGCTCTTTCTGCTTGTCCATTGGTTTCCGGGTGCCTCGCCGTCGAGAAGCCCACCTCGACCTGCAGCAAGCTCATGAGCTTCCTCCAGAACCGGGAAGTAAATTGTTTCCCGCGATCTGAGATGACCCTCGAGGGAGCCCCATGCAGCCTGAAGATGTGCTCTACAAACAACCTGGCTGTTTCCTCTGCCGTCACTGCATGCGAGCAAGCTATGAAATGGCACATTTTTGTCAGTAGATCGACTACTACCATGACTGCTGTCTTACCCCTTGACTTGGGCAAATCTGTCATAAAATCAATGGGCACCACCTCCCAGGGTCTTCCCGGCGTGGGTAAGGGTTCCAGTAACCCTGCGGGGGCAGCCCTCTCCCCCTTTGCCCTCTGGCAGCAGTCGCACCCCCTTACATATTCCCGTACCTCTTCCCTTACCCTTGGCCACCAGAACTGCCTGGTGACCAGCAACATGGTTTTGTGCTGTCCAAAGTGCCCCGCCGTTGGGTTGTCGTGGAGTTGTTTGAGTACCCTTCCCCTCAAGGCCTCCCCCGGTACGTACAGCGCCCCCTTATAGTACAGTAGCCCTTCCTTTTCCTCAAACCCTCCCTGGTTTTCCCTTCCGTCCCGGAGTTCCCTGATTTTAGTTTGAGCGAACTCGTCGTTTCTAGTGAGCCCGGCCAGTTCTCGTTTCCCAACCAACGCTCCCCCACACACCCATCGGTTCTCAGGGATCACGTGTCGGACCTCCGGCGGTCCCTCTCCTTCCATGTACTCCGGCTTCCGGGAGAGAGCATCTGCTCTTACGTTTTCCTCTCCCGGCACGTACCGGATCTCGAAAGAAAACTTGGAGAACTCCTGTGCCCATCGAATCTGTCTCTGGTTGAGTACTCGCGCAGTCCTCCAGTATTCCAAGTTCTTGTGATCCGTACAAACCTGGATCTTGTGCTGTGCCCCTATTAACAGATGTCTCCATCGGCAAAACGCTGCATAGATTGCCAGCAGTTCGCGGTCATACACCGTGTAGTTTTGCTCCGACTTGCTTAGCTTCCTCGAGAAAAAGGCACACGGCCTCCATCCCTGCTGGGCCCCTGGCTGCAAAAGTACCGCTCCGATGGCTCGGTCTGACGCGTCGGTCTCCAGCCTCATGGGCTTCTCCAGATCCACGTGCAGGAGCTGCTCTTCTGAAGCGAACGCCTTCTTCAGTCTTTCAAAGGATTGCTGGGCACTCTCTGTCCAGGCAAACTTCTTTTTACTACTGAGACAATCGGTGATGGGTGCTGTCAAGTGGGCGAAGTTCTTGATGAACTTCCTGTAGAAGTTGCTGAACCCTAGGAACCTCTGCACGTCCTTCCGGGTTTTGGGGGCCTTCCATTCCAGCACCGCCTGCACCTTGCTTGGGTCCATAGCTAGGCCCTTGTCTGACAACTTGTACCCCAGAAACTCAACCTCTCTGGCATGAAATTGGCATTTCTCCAGCTTGACCCACAACTGGTGCTTCTGCAGTCTCTTTAGCACTTCCCTGACTTCTCTGACATGTTGCTCCTCATTGTCAGAATAGATTAAGACGTCGTCCAGAAAGGCTATGCAGTTCTTGTACAGCAAGGACCCCAACACGTGGTGCATGAATTCTTGAAAGCAGGCGGAGCCCGACTGTAATCCAAATGGCATAACTAAGTACTCAAAGGCTCCCAGGGGGGTGAACATAGTGGTTTTCCATTCATCCCCCTCCCTCATCCTAATCAAATTGTACGCTCCCCTGAGGTCCAGCTTGGTAAAAAATTTCCCCTGCCTCACACATGTTAAAATGTCGTCAATCCTGGGCATTGGGAAGGTCACGGGTTCTGACACAAGGTTCAACGCCCTGTAATCTACGACCAATCTGGGCTGATTAGTGTCCCTTTTGTCCACAAAGAACACCGGACTGCCCCCCACCGCCTTTGATTCTCTTATGAACCCTCTCTTCAGGTTCTTGTCAATGAATAGCCACAACTCCTGCATCTCCCGGTCAGACATGGCATACAGCTTACCCACCGGCAGCTGAGCCCCTGGGAGTAAGTTGATTTGGCAGTCAAAGGGCCTATGGGGGGTAGTCTATCCGCCTCCTTCTCACTAATACCTCCTTCAGGTCAGCATATTGTGGTGGCACCTCCCCTTTTGGCTCTACAGCCATCCCAGCCACCCTGGCCACTGTCATCCTTGGGTTCTCCCCTCCCAGAAAGTGTTCCAAGCAGTAAGCTGACCCAAAGGTGACCGACTGCTGATGCCATGACACTACTGGATCATGTAATGCCAGCCAGCTCATTCCCAGTATTATTGGGGGTCCTGCCAGTGTAGCTACGTGAAAGGCAATGGTCTCTGTGTGCCTGGAAACCCTCATTCTCATTGGTGGGGTCTGGTGCGTCACTTCCCCTCCTAGAAGTTCCCTCCCATCGATGGTGGTCACTTGCAAGGGAAAATCCAGGGGCAACAGGTGGAGTTGGTGCTCTAGAGTGAAGTCCTTGCTGAAGAAATTGCAGGAACTGGCAAAATGTCCTGGCCGTTGGCAGAGGAAACACTTCTTGGTGGTTTTCCAATCCTTTCCCTCCCTCTTGCGACTTTCACTGGAGTTTGAAACCTCGCGCGCGCCATCTATTTCCATTGGCTCAGCCGGCTGGGAAGGCTGCCTCGGTATTTCAGGAATGCGGTAGTCATGGCAACGTTCCCCTCTCCCTTCGCGCTTCTCCAGAGCCCGCGCTTCCTGTCTTACCCCAATCGCGAGCACAGCCTTGGTCAGCTCATCCATCGACTGAGGGCGGGGCGGGGCGGGGCGGGGCGGGGCACGCGGGGAAGCTCGTCTTTCACCGTTGGGGACAATCCTTCCTCAAATAACATCTGAATGGGTTCAGAGTCCAAATCCCTCCCGAGCCGATGGTTTAACATAGCAAAGCGCGACCAGTAGTCCCTCACTGATTGGCTTCCCTGCTTGCACCCCATTAGTTCCCGCCGCATCACATTTTGCTCCACTTGACTGGAATACATTGCATCCATCGCCTGAAAAAAATTCCTAAGGTCCTTCAAGGCGGCATTTTGCATTGCCATTAGGGGCCTGATCCATTCACGGGCCCCAGCCTGTAGATGCCCAACTATATAGGCCACCCTCTCCCCATCATCAGCAAAGTCATCATGCTGCAGTTCCAAAGCGTACTCTATTTCCGTTCGGAACGCGTTGTAGTCCTGGGGCTTCCCCCCAAACTTGTGCACCAGTCCCGGTACCTTCCTTGCGATGGGGGTGGGTCTCACCTGGGCATCCTGAGTCCGCCGTTCGTCCAGCCGCGCCGTCAGGAGAGCCACATGCTGTTCCAAATCTCGGTTCCTCTCCATGAGACTCTGCACACCAGCAGTCCGCTCCGTGGCGCTGGCTTCTGCGGTTTGACTCATGATGCTGCCCTGCCTGTCACTGCGCACAAGCAACTTCAGGGACTGACGGATTGCTGTAATGGTTATAGGGGTTGCTCGTGCGTAAGTTACTGCCACTCTGGGCTAGGTTGCCTGGTTAAACCTTTCTTGTCTGGACAGCCATTTGCTTCATGGCTGCTCAGTCACTAGCAGAATCTGTCAGTGGGCGTTTCTTGAATTTCTTCCAACACAGAAGTTCTTTGACACCAAGTCTCCTCCTACTCTCCCTGTGCGAAAGTCTTCTGCGCAGGGTGGGTGTGGGCAGCGGAGGTTCCGTGCTCTCCCCGCTGGTCTCCGGCGAGGAGTTATGGAGCCCCTTCACCGATTCCCCCATCAGCCCCCCTTCACCCCTGGTGTTACGCTTATTGCCTTCCCCAGCAGATGGGCTGCCTCTCCCCCTGCTGGGCCCCTCTCCAGCATCGCTCGGGAGCCTTGCCTCCTCCTCTAGCTCCGATGGCAGTTCCCTGACACATACATTGAAGGAAATTATAGAAGCTTAAAAACCACAGCAGGTTTGATATAAATCTTATGATGTGTAAACTATTAACAATGAAACTGCAGGGGAAAAAAGAAGTTTTATTAAGAAGCCTGAAATCGGGAGGGAAGGAGGTCAATAGGTACATAGAGGAGAGATTTAAAGAAGGCGATGAAGAATTGTAATGAAAATGTATGTTACTTTTTTGTTGTTTATGGATGTTTTTGATATTATTGATTTGTTTACTTTTGGTTATTCAATCGAAAATTAATAAAAAGAATTAAAATAATAATAATAATACCAGTGCCCCCAGCTCCCAGTCCCTCTAGACAGTCCAGAAGGATGTTATGGTTGATGGTGTCAAAGGCCGCTGAGAGATCCAGCAGAACTAGGAAACAGCTCTCACCTTTGTCCCTAGCCCGCCGGAGATCATCGACCAGTGCGACCAAGGCAGTTTCAGTCCATGATGAGGCCTGAATCCCAACTGGAAGGAATCCAAATGGTCCGCTTCTTCCAGGCGTGCCTGGAGTTGTTCAGCAACCACTTGCTCAATCACCTTGCCCAAGAATGGACGATTTGAGACTGGGAGATAGTTGGCCATATTGGCAGCATCTAAAGATGTTTTTTTTAAGAAGCGGTTTAATAATCGCCTCTTTCAGCGGGTCTGGGAAGGCTCCCTCACAGAGAGAAGCATTCACCACCCCACGAAGCCCATCGCCCAGCCCTTCCCGGCTAGCTTTTATAAGCCAGGATGGGCAAGGATCAAGGAGACAAGTGGTTGGTTTCACTCATCCAAGCAGTCTGTCCACATCCTCGGAGGTAACAGATTGGAATTGATCCCACACAACTTGACTAGACAGGACTCTAGCACTCTCCCGCCCTGGCCCTGCTCCCATGGTGGAGTCTACCTCTTCCTGAATCTGAGTGACTTTATCTGCAAAAAAACTTTGCAAAATCATTGCAGGAGATCATGTGGCCCATACTGGGCCCTGATGTAGCAGGTGGTTCCGCTAAATTGTGAACCACCTGAAAAAGTCTCCTACTGCTGTTTTCTGCAGATGCAATAGAGGCGGTGAAGAAAGTCTTCTTCGCCGTCGCTACCTCCACTTGGTAGGCTCGACATTGAGCTCTAACTCGTGTCCGGTCAGCTTCAGAATGAGTTATCCGCCACCGGCACTCTAGCCGTCTCAGCGATTGTTTCATTGCCCTCAGATCCATGGAAAACCACGGGGCTGTCCGGACTCCATGCAATCGGAGAGGGCGCTTCGGAGCCAAACAGTCAATAGCCCTGGTTAACTCCACATTCCAGCGGCTACTCTCCCTTGTGGCTTGCTATGAACAAATCAGCATTAAGAAGGTAGACCAGGCTTCCGCAACCTCGGCCCTTCAGATGTTTTGAGACTGCAATTCCCATCATCCCCGACCACTGGTCCTGCTAGCTAGGGATCATGGGAGTTGTAGGCCAAAAACATCTGGCGGGCCAAGTTTGAGGAAGCCTGAGGTAGTCTCTACCTGCCCGTGGTGATTTCCATAGCACATCTCTTCAACGAACAGCAGCAGCAACCCTCCATTAAGGCTTGCCCAAACCCACATAGCCTTCACAAAATAGACTGTTTCTGAATGTGGAAGTTCCATTGTTCAGTTGTCACAGTGAATTGGTATTTCACTGCACTATCGAATTCCTTATCTAATTGGGGGGCGGTCGCCTATTTTCCAAGCATTTCTAGTCTTGTGGGCACCATCTCCTCATCCCAGAAATGGGAGAAAGGGAGGGGAGTTAAGGGAGGGGGGAGTGTCGCCCAGGGCAACCTCCTCCTCGGTGGGTCTTTTTTCCTCTTTTCCTTCCTCCTCACCCCAAGTACCCGCTGACGGCGTGGAGGCTCTCTTGGAAGCTGGAGACGAAGCTCTTCTCACAGCCCTCCAAAACCTCCTTGTTGCGCCTGCCATCCCTGAGGCAATCGAAGATGCGTGTGATGCTGGAGCGCAGTGCCTGGATAGCCGCAATAGCCTGGGCGAAAGCCTCCATGCTGACGCTGGCGCTCAACACCCCATCCGCCATCTTTGGCCAGCAACCTCCTGTCGGAAAGCTGGAGGGCGAGGATAAGTTAAGAGGACACATAGAGGACACCGCCACCGCAAAGCAGGCTGGGAGAAGTAGTGCACGGGACTGAGGGAAGTTTTTCAGGAGTTGGAGAGGCGTGTGGTTGAAAGTTGGGAGGAGAAGGCAGCAAACACTGGCTTGGGTTTACGAAATTTCTATTTATTTGTTTGATTTAGCACATTTCGCATATACCTGTGTGTGTGTATGTATTTTGTTTAAGAGAGGAGACTTTTCTGAGGAAAACAAGAAGCCACACAAGACAACCTAGGTTTCTTAATATTTACCCCTTCTTATTGATTCATTTAGTAATCTAAAATTATAGAATTTGCTTTATTTATTTATTTTACTTAGTCATTCGATTGTTCCAATTAAAAGTTACAATAATTTTATTTCCTAGAATACATAGCTAAGTGAGAGTTGAGAAAGGAAGGGAAATAGTCATGGGAAAATCATAGGAAAAGAAAAAAAAAAAAAAAGATAATTCAGTCATTTACCAGAAGGAACTGCATAGCTTTGCCAACTTAAAATTGTCTTCTCTATTCTCCCTCTTCTACAGAATGTGTCCCAACTCCCAAAACATATTATTAAGTCTTATAATCCAATATGTCTTTCCATAATAGTTTATTGATTTCTGTTTTTAACATTTTATATGGTTTTTTTGGTATGATTTTATGTATAATTCTTATAGACCACTCTTATATATTTTAATGGATATAAATATTTTATAGATAATAAATAAATGTATGCAATTGAGTTGTACTCTGAGTAGACCAATTGAAATTAATGTACAGTAGCCATGTCCATTAATTTCAATGGATCTACTTTGAGTTGGGCTAACTTAGGAAGCAACCCATGCTGAATGAAGGCTAAACTCCAGTCACAATGAATAATGCTTCCATTGTTTTATCCTATGCACCATCCACATCTGGGCACTAGAGATGGCAGATTAGAAATGGAGAGAACATTTTCCTTCCTTGGAACCACCAATATAGCCAAGTGAGGCAAGGTAGTTCATTGCCCAAAAAGAGGATATACAGAGCTTAAGGTAACATAAATGCTTCTCATCCTCTCCATTTTGTGCTCACAACAATCTTGTGAAGTAGGTAAGCCCCAATAGATAGTGACTGGCCCAAAGTAACTCAGTGGGCTTCATGTCTGAGTGGAGATTTGAACCATGGTCCCCTAGGTCCTGGTCCCAACAGGAGGTACAAATTTTCAAATAATATCTTTATCAACATTTAGACCGATATTTGCATGTTTAAAAATCAAGGCAATTAATTTCCTATGTAAATAACCTCAAATAAATCATTCCGTTAAGTCTGAGCTTCGATCACCCAAAACAGTACCACTGAACAACTCTGGTTCTGGTGTCCTTTCGGCCTTGCAGGTCCTCTCTGTATTTAATGATTCTGCCTCTCCTGCTGGCCCCTCCTGCTCTACGGGCCTCCGCTGCCCTACTGTTCCCTTGGGACTCCTCTGACCTGTTCTCCTCCTGGTTTTCTCCCGGGAATCGTCGCCGTATCTGGTCGCAGTGGCAGCGCCAGCATTGCCCCCCATCCGTTAGCACCTCATATGACGCGGGTCCAGTGACCCTGGTGACTGTGGCGGGTACCCATGCTGGGCCTGCCCCAAAATTCTTTGCGTACACTGGGTCCTGGGCCACGAAGATCCAGGGGTTCCTGCCTTCCCCCACCACTACCTCATCCTGAGCTCTATTGGGGGGAAGGCGGTCCAGTCTGATTGCAAGGAGCCAACCCATTAGTAGTTCAGCAGGACTCCAGCCAGTTGTTGAGCTGGGGGTGCTGTGCTGTAATAGAAGGAATGTGGCAAGGTGGTACTCCCAATCCCCTTGCTTCATGCAGCGGAGGGTGTCCTTGGTGGTCCGCACCATGCGCTCTGCTTGGCCATTGGTGGCAGGGTGGAGTGGCGCCGAGCAGATGTGGCGGATGGCGTTCTGCGCTGTGAAGGTTTGCAATTCTCCTGACGTAAATGCGGTTCCATTGTCTGAGATGAGAGTGTCAGGGAGACTGTGGGTTGCAAACAGCCTGCATAGTACCCGGATGGCTGTGGACGTGGAAGTGGACGGTACCATTGCGACTTCCAGCCATTTGGTGTAGGAGTCCACCACTATGAAGAATGTTTTCCCCTGAAAGGGGCCAGCAAAGTCCACATGCAGGCGTGACCATGGTGCTCGGGCGGACTCCCAGGACTGGACTGGGGTCCTTGGGGGATCTGGGCAGGATTCTTGGCAGGCCTGGCAGTGTTTGACCCAGGCCTCTATCTCTCCGTCGATCCCCGGCCACCACACATAACGCCTGGCAAGGGCCTTCATTCTCTCTTAAAAAAAAAAAAATATATTTATTAAGGTTTTTAAGGAGATACATAAAAGCATGTAAAGAATAAACCAATACTGAACATAAAACAAAAAACAGAAGACAAACAACAGAAAAAAAACAAATAGGTATATAGAAAGTACATTAAAATATATATATATATAAAGTAAGCATTTTTCCTTTTAAATTCTAAGTTTTCAACCCTGTTTCTTGGCTTCCCCACACCTCCCTTCTTTGTGTCCCTGTTTATACAATCAGATTCAACAAATCCCTACCCTCTTTCGAATCTCAATTCAAAATCAATTATAAAATTCATTATCAATTATAGAGTTCATTATCAATTATGAAATTTCAATTCCATAACTTATTCGCTGATGCCATATTATTTTATATCCCACATCATGTTAACATTCATAAATTTTACAATGTGTCTGCAAGTAGTCTTTAAATTTCTTCCAATCCTTTTCCACCAAGTCTTCTCCCTGGTCACGGATTCTGCCAGTCATTTCTGCCATCTCCATATAGTCAATTACTTGCATCTGCCAATCTTCCACGGTGGGTAGATCTTGTGTCTTCCAATGCTTTGCAATGAGTATTCTTGCCGCTGCTGTAGTATACATAAAAAAAGTTCTATCCTTCTTTAACACCGTTTGGCCAACTATGCCCAGGAGCAGTGGCGTAGCGTGGGGGGTGCCAGGGGTGCCAGCCACACCGGGCGCAACATCTGGGGGGGGGGCGCGAGTCCAGAGGGAAGGGACAAGTTCCTTCCTCCGCCGGGCTGCCCACCGCCACCGCCAGCCTTCCGCCCTAGCGCGCGCGCCCCCTGCCGCCTTGTCAGTTTCTTACGAACTGCATCACGGAGCGTTCTGGAGTCGCGGAGCTACAGAGCACGAGCTTTTTCCCTTTTAGTAGCGTCTGCTTTTTATTCTTGCTCTCTTTCCCGTTCCCCCCTGCAGTATCTCTTCAGATCTCTCATTCCTCTTTAAGAGGATTTTGGTGTGATAAGAGTCTCTTTCAAGTTGCAAGGAAGCTGGCCAGTCAGCACCAGATTTTCTCTCTCTCCCTGCCCTTCAGCAATGGTTGCAACCCTGTCGGCTGGTTGCCCATGGAAGGCTCTGCTATGAAATCTCCCCTGTGGTGATTAGGACCTGCAAATGCAGCTAGATCTGGAAATATGTGTGGAGCGTATTGGTTTCATTTATGAATCACCCTCCGTGGGGCAGCCAAAAGTGATTTACAATCTAATAAAAGCATAAAGCAGCTAACCTGTGTGAGACCACCTTCCCGCATATATGCCTGCTCAACTGCTTCGATCTGCAGAACTGGCACTGTTTCAATTGCCATATAGCACTCACTTTGCATTTGTAAGGAATCTTTTAGCACGGCAGCACCCACCCTCTGGGACTCCTTGCCACTTGACATCAGACAGACACCTTCACTGTTCTCAAGCCTACTTAGGCAATGTAGAATGTTGGTGTTCGTTTTAATATGATTTTGGTTTATTGCTGATTTTATCTTTTGAATGCCTTAAAGAGTTGTTTTCAGGGATAATTTTATTGTTTGGTTCTCTTTGTAAACTGCTTTGAGTTTTTACAATCAAAGGGTGCATAGATTTTATAAAATAAAATAAATAAATACAGAACTGTTAAATATATTAAAACAACTGGAAAACGATTTTTTTTTTTACATATATGTGCTGGCTTCCTGCTGTGCTTTTCTAAAAAAGAATTCCCAGTGAAATGGCAGTTTTTTTTATAGTAGCTGATCCCTTGACAGAGTGGGACTCAGTTGATTTTGCTGAGCTCCCCAAAGCCCTGTTTTCCTTTCATTTGGAGAGGTCTTGCAGCCAGTTTCCTTGTTCCTCACAGGAGATTTTGGCTGATTTGTGGAGGGTGGGACAGTTATGTTCTTGGGCATCCTCCAGTGATAAATTTCCAGTACCTGAAGTGTATGTGATATTTGTGATAAATGCCTTTCATATTTCTAGACTCTATGGGTGTGTTAACATAAGCATTGTCCCCAGTTATTTATTCAGTTGTGCACATACAAAGATTTGTTAAAGATTTTGTCAACTTCAAGTGCAGTTTAGTTGGATTTTCTCTCCCCTGTGTTATATATATGCCACATCCTTCAACTCATTTTATGTTAGAAGTTGTATGATTTTGGTGTTTTATTTTCTGCAGGTTTGTGGCAGGCGAATAAAATTGGATGGATGGCTTGCCAAAGTTCTCAAACCATAAACAAGTCTTGTGGCACCTTAAATCCACTGCAGTACAAATTTTTGTGAAGTACAACCCACTTTATCAGATGTGTGAAATATCATTCTGAGTTACAGGAATCTCTTTGTATGTTTTTTGGGGAGGAGGTGGGGATTTAAAGCATTACGATCAGAGGGACATGAAATGCAGAAAAGTGCAGACACTTGCAATTATGTAATTAACTTTGGCCATTCACAGAACAGGTTTGTAAGTCTTTAAGGTGAAAGAAGAGGCTTTCTTGTTTTTCCTGCAGCAAACTTAACACAGTTTCCCCTCTGGATGTCTTTCAACCATGTTTCCTAAAAGCTGGAAAAAGTAAACTGACTATGATGGTAAATTAGAAATAAGGGGGGGGGGACAATGGTATAGCTGCTTCTTCTTCTTCTTCTTCTTTGGCAATCACTCGTAGCCGAGTAAGATTGTCTTCCATAAACACGGTTTTATCAATGAGTCTAAGTGACTGTGGAGGCCAATTCTGGATCCACACATCCTTCCACAGTGGGGACATTGGTTTCTGGGCGGGAGCTGATCACGGTGTGGATTTGCCAAGCATGCCTTCCTCCTAGCACATTTTCCCCTTGCGTCTTGAGTTTGACCGTCTTCAAAGCCCATGACACCTTTGGTAAAGGCTGTTCTCCAACTGGAGCGCTCGCAGGCCAGTGTTTCCCAATTGTCAGTGTTTATACTACATTTTTTTAGATTTGCCTTGAGACAGTCTATAAACCTCTTTTGTTGACCACCAGCATTACGCTTTCCATTTTTAAGTTCAGAGTAGAGTAGTTGCTTTGGAAGACGATCATCAGGTATCCGCACAACATGACCAGTCCAACGAAGTCCCACTCGCTGGATCATCACCTTGTTGTGATGAGTGGGCTTGCATGTTCCTATGACCATTGTCATAGGGGGCGCAAATTACTTGCCTTGCCCCGGGTGCTGACAACCCACGCTACGCCACTGCCCAGGAGAAAGGCCTCTGGTTTCTTCAGGAAGGTATATTTAAATACCTTTTTCATTTCATTATATATCATTTCCCGAAAAGCCTTAATCCTTGGGCATGTCCACCAAAGGTGAAAAAAAGTGCCTTCAGTCTCTTTACATTTCCAACATTTGTTATCGGGCAGATGATAAATCTTTGCAATTCTCACTACCCCTGGGGGTGTCTCGTGTAGGGCTGTGAGGACCCTTTTGCGGAGGGGCTGGGGAACAACGACCCTGCTTCCCCATAACAGGCACCCCTTGTGGGCCAACAGTTCATGTTTGCGGGTTGTGTAGCCCGCAAATTCTGGCCCGGGGCTGCTGCTGGGCCATCCCCTCCACACCCAGTCCAGGACCCGGGAGATGACCCTATCTTTCTGGGAATGGTGTGCAACTTCTTGTGCCTGAATGGGGTGGTCGGGAAGCAGCTCCAGGTTCATAACCTCTTGCGTGGGTGCTGGGTCGGGGCCTGTTTCTGGTAGTGGTAGCCTGCTGAGGGCGTCCGCATGGCGCATCACCTTCCCAGGGCGGTGAATCAGTGCATACTGGCAGTTGGCAAGGAAAATTGACCACCTGAGGACGCGAGGAGACAGCACTTGGGGGGTCTGCTTTTCGGGGGCAAACAAACCAAGCAACGGCTTGTGGTCAGTCACCACGGTAAAGGGCCGCCCGTACAAGAAATCATGGAATATTTTTACTCCCTTCACAATTGCCAGACCCTCCTTGTCGATTTGTGAGTAGTTCCGCTCGGTTGTGTTGAGTGTCTGGGGAAAGTATGCCACCGGCACCTCTCTTCCATCCGGGAGTTGGTGTCCCAGGACAGCGCCGATGCCATAGGGCGAGGTGTCGCATGCTAGCACCACCGGCAGCCTCTCGGCGAAGTGTGCCAAGACCGAGTTTGAGACGAGCAAGTCCTTGACTGCCTGGAATGCGGCCTCCTGGCGCTGGCCCCACACCCAAGGGGCCCGCTTGTCCAGGAGTCTGTGTAGGGGCTCCGCTACCGCCGCCTTGTGGGGAAGGAATGGTAAAAATTCAATAGTCCCAAGAAGGCCTGAAGTTCAGTCTTGCTCTTGGGCGCTGGGGCATCACAAATGGCCTGTACCTTGTCCCCAGTCGGGTGGACCCCTTCTGCGTCCACCATAAATCCCAGAAAGTCCACCTGAGGCACTCCTAGTAGACATTTTTCCCACTTCACCTTGAGACCCGCCGTCTGGAAACGGTGCAGGAGACGGTCCTCAAACTCCTCTGGCGTGGGCCCAGCAATCAACACGTCATCGAAGAAGGGGGTGACGCCAAGAATCCCTATAAGGAGAGAGTCCATTAGATTCTGGAATATGCCTGGTGACACGCTGTAACCAAATTGCAGCCGCTTTACCCTGAACACTCCTCTGTGCGTCACAATCATCTGTGCCTCTGCTGTGGCCTCATCTACCGGCAGCTGTTGATATGCTTGGGCCAAGTCCAGCTTGCTAAAAAAATTTGACCCAGCCAGGGTGGCAAGGACATGGCTGACCACTGGCACTGGGTATGCATGGGCTGTGAGGGCCTTGTTTATGGTACATTTGTAGTCTGCACAGATGCGGACCGAACCATTAGGCTTGACAGGTGTGACGATCAGGGTTTCCCAGGGGGCATTAGGCACAGGCTCCAGCACTCCTTGCTCCACGAGCCGGTCCAATTCCTCGTCTATATGGGGTTTCAGGGCGAACGGGACCCGGCAGGCCTTGAGCCTGACAGGTCGTACTGCGGGGTCAAGCTGTAGAGCAATGGGGGGGCGTATACTGTCCCAATTTCCCATCGAAAACCCCCGGAAATTCCTTGTATATGGCATCCATGTCCACTTGTAAGCCTCTGCAGTTCACCCCGGTGACAGCTAGCCCCAGTGGTCCAAACCATGCCAATCCCAGTAAGCTAATGTAGGGGCCCTTGACCACAAGCAAGTCCAATTGCCGT
This sequence comes from Podarcis siculus, assembly GCA_034642415.1. Classification (NCBI taxonomy): domain Eukaryota; kingdom Metazoa; phylum Chordata; class Lepidosauria; order Squamata; family Lacertidae; genus Podarcis; species Podarcis siculus. The sequence continues at coordinate 341,689 of JAXCMG010009985.1, forward strand.
GTCCGCCTTTCGATATTGCACCCTGAAGGTTCCCACCCCCACTGTAGGGATCTTATGTTTCTGGAAGTCCCGGAGGGTGAATGGGGCCGGCCTGAGTTTGGGACCCCCACTAGGACACAGTTTCCTTAAGGTCCTTGCCGAGATTATGGATAGAGTTGAACCCGTGTCAAGCTCCGTGCGGCACGGGGCCCCCTCTATCTGTACCTCTACATAAATTTTCTCTATGTTGGGGTGGGGCAACTGGTATACTTGGAAGTCCGTGAGCTCCGTCGAGTTGCCTTGGTGCATTGGGCCCCGGGGCTCTTGGATCCGTGATCTGATGCCTGGCGTCGGGTGGGCCGAGCCCGACATACCCGGGCGATGTGTCCCGATTTTCTGCACTGCCTGCACTCTGCGTTGCGGAAACGGCAGGTCCTCCTCTTGTGACTCTCCCCGCAGCTTGCACATTTCCCTCCTTCTCGTCGAGGCAGCTGTGGTCTGTGCGCTGCTTGAGTGCGCTGCTGTACTCGGTGCACCTCCTCCCTGTCCGATCCTGAGTCATCAGTGAGGTCTTCATGGTGGACCCTTGGTTGGGACGGCAGGCTCGGCCGTGCCTCTTGTGTTGACCTCTCAGCAGCTTCTTTTGCCAGGGCTTCCTCCAGAGCGACCTTGAACGTTAGGTTCTTCTTAGCGTAGAGGTGTCGTTGCAGCTTCTCATCCTTCAGGCCACCGACGAGGCGGTCATGAAGCATGTTCTCCAACTCTGAGAAGTTGCAGAACCGGGCGGCTTGGCAGAGAGAGGTCACAAACCCAGTTATGGTTTCCCCAGGGGCTTGCCGCTTTGCGTAGAAGGCATTTCGACGAGCCACCACTGAGGGCTGTGGCGAAAAGTGCCCCTTCAGCTGTTCCATTATTGTTTTGTATGGAACAGTAGCGACGACTTCAGGCGCAAGGAGAGCCCAGGCGATTTCAAACATCTCCTCTACGCAGACGCTGAAGAATATCGCCCTCTTCTTGGCGTCTTCTTCATCGGTGACCCCTTTGGCTTCTAAGAGGAAGGTGAAACGGGAGGCGTACGCTTCCCAGTCTCCGGATGCTGGGTTGAACAGCGAGAAGCTGCTGTCGGTTGCCATTCTGAGTTCCTTGGGTCCCGAAGCTGAAGCCTGGATACACGGTGCGAGGCAGCGGTGCGGCAGGTGGCGGTGCTGCGGTGCTGTGTGTGGCGGTCAGCTCAGCGGGATCCCACCTTCGTTGCCAGTGAAATATACTCAGTCAAGAGTGGATTTCTTTTTAAAAAAATAATTTTTATTCATTTTCCAAATAATTTCATACAGTCAACAAATATTTTAACACTCATTCTTCAATTTTTGACTCCCCTCAGTTTCTCTGTCAATCTTTCGTAAGATTTCTATTTTGTTAACGCATTTCTAAACATAATATTGCCTTTTAGAACTCCTTTTCCTCTTACTCTCTTTTTTGCACTATTTCTTACTATCTCACAGAGTCTCTTCAAAACCAACAAGCGTTGTCTGTACATCACATATGTTTTTCAGATATTCTGTAAATTTCCCCCAGTCCGCGATAAACTTTTGGTCTTTCTGATATCGAATCTTCCCAGTCAATTTATCCAATTCTGCATATTCAGTCAATTTCCTTCTCCATTCTTCCACTGTTGGAATTTCTTCCTGCTTCCATCTTTGGGCCAAGAGTATCCTTGCAGCAGTCACTGCCTATTGAAACAGTTTACAGTCTCTTATTAATTTCGTTTCCTACCATTCCTAATAGGAAGGCCTCTGGTTTTTTAACAAACGTATATTTCAACATCTTTTTCAATTCATTGTATATCATTTCCCAGAAGCCTTTCACCCTTTTACACTCCCACCACATATGATAGAAAGTACCTTCTTTTTCTTTACATTTCCAACACTTGTTACATGTTTTATACATTTCAGCCAGTTTAACTGGCATTATATACCATCTGTATGTTGGCTATTTGCAGTATAATAACGCTGCAGAGAGCTTGCTGGGGAGACCATGCACTAAAAAGGGACTCAAAAATAACTTAAACAAGGTTTTAATAAGAAAAACAAAAACTCCATTTACACTAAATACATCAACAACAAACCAGACCCAACCACCAACCCATCCCCCAGGGTAATGGGAGAGCTAGGTGCTGCTCCTTATATACTACACCCAATTGCTGACATAGTTTAATCAATGCAACTCAGCAGCACCTGCTATGTTTCACAGCTGTAAAGCTGGGTCTCGTTATCTTGCTCTGGCCCCTTAAAGACATACACATCAGGTGGAACAATGATGAACCTTTACATTTAAAGAAACCATTCAACACTGTAAACCATTTTCATTACATTTTCTTTCAACGCAGTACATGCCGTAAATTTTAACCTTTCATTCCATAATTTCATCCAGTCATCATACTGTATATTATAACCAAAATCTCTTGCCCAGTGTATCATTACTGCTTTTACCTCTTCATCTTTTGTATGCCACTCCAGCAACATTTTATACCTTTTAGACAGATTTTTATACTCATTATTCAATACCTCCACTTGAAATTTTGATTCTTTACCTTCATACCCACACATTTTGCAATCTTTTTTAAACATTTCATTGATCTGATAGTAATGTAAGCAGTCATAAACAGATTCTTTCACCCCGGGATGTCTTTAAAAATAATTATATAATTTCCTTCGATATTCAGTCTCTTCTCTCTATTCTTTTGGAGAATCTGGTTTCTCATCTCCCTATCCTTAAAGGTAATCAGGCAGTCTCCTGGAAACTTTCTTGCCTTAGCTGATCTTGTCTTCAATCGAAATGCACTTTGCACAGATTTTGCCACCTCTTCTATATCCATCTCCATCCATTGTGCAATTTCTTTTATTAATTTCTCTTTAATATTTTCTCCTTGCAGCTCTGGGACAAGTCTCAATCTTAAATTCACTTCTCTCTGCCTGAGTTCATTCATAGAAATCGCATCCCAGACCTCCTCTTGAGTTTTGCTAATTTCTGACATTCCCGCCCATATTCTCTCTTCTTCCTTCCTCATCTCCCTCATTTCCACTCTTGTCTTTTTCATTCCCTCTTCCAAGTTCTGTGTCCTCTTGCTCACGTCCTTCAGCTGCCCTTTCAGTTCATTAACTGTAGCATCAATTTTTTGTCCATTTGGCCCATTCTCTTGTCCATTTGTTCCAATTTCGCTTCTATGTTCTTTTCACTCTGCTTGATGTTGGAATTAACCTCTGCAAACATTTTCATAATCTCCCCTTTGAGATCCGATTCTTGTTTTGAACCTCTCCTCTCTGCCGGTGTTCCCCCATCACCCCCTTTCTTTTGTGTATGAGACATTATAACAGAGTCCAAGCGCCTAATATGCAGTCAATAATAGTAAAATGTTCAATCCAAATATGCAATCATTAAAACATTTTTCCACAAATGGTATATAAAGTAAAGAAAGACATAAAAAGATCCCCTCCTAAATTCTCATACGCTTAAATTTATATGTCAATTAACTTATATAAACAATTTTTACTAAATACATTTTTCCGATATAATTTCTACTTGTATGGCGGAACACCTGTTAACTTATAAGTTTCACCTTTAAAGAGGCCAATCCCACATCAAAGCTTTTCTTCCTTTCTTCCTTCTTCTTGCCACCACTTAGGCTAAATCCATATCAATTTGTTATAAACAAAGAATTCTCCCAATTATAGTGTTGCCCAAATTGTTGTAATCCAGTATCTGTATATTAGCTGTATCCAATAAAGTCCAATAGCTCTATATTGTAATCCAATAAAAATAATCCAATTAAATGGCCAAATTTACTGAAGGTATTGATAAGGGGATCCAAAAGTACCCAATATATCCAAAGAGAGGAAATAAGAGATGTCCAGAAGAATCTATCCAAAAATAAATCCAAAAGTTGCCGAGGACTCCATATTTAAAAATATCAAATTTAAGTTCCGCTGTACCAAACAAGTAGAGAGAAGAAGAGAGCAAAATAATTTTTAATAGTCCAGACTGTTCCCCTATCAAATTAAAAATAAAAATGACAAGTAAAAATAACCGGGAGTAGTTTGTTAATTCAAATCCTGGTTCACTTAGCTCCAAATAAAAATAGTGTCCTTCATACAGCCTGTTAGGCAGCTCTTTCTCATTTCAATCCACGGATACACACGAAAAGGAACCAATTACGAAGGTAAAGCCTTCATTCAAACACGGTCCTTCCCGTTGTGTTTAAGCAGTTAAATTTATTTGAAAGCAGGGGTAAAAAATAGTGAAACAGTAATTTATGCTGCCTAATATTGACTTTCCGTGTTTGCTTATAGATGGGTAACTCTATCTTTCCGTTAAAATGGAGGCACAAAAATTCTACTTGGTTGCGCAGGGTTTTTTTTGAAAGTGAAAGTACTGAGAAGTATCATTTCTTTTTACTTCCTTCAGACTCTTCGTTGTATCGAGAGCCTTTTAAAATCATAAAATAGTTACCCTCTGCTCCCTCCTTTAGTTATTCCCTTCTTATGCAACTCTTTGTTACTTTTTGCAACAGTTTATATCACTTTTAGCAAGTTTTTTAAGAGGGAGAAGTTCTAGCCGCTTGCTGCGTTACTAACCTCCTCTCCACGCTCCGCTCGTAGTCTTGTGTCGTTCTCCAATTTCAGATAAGAACTGACCTCTTTTTCCACCTTCTTTTCCCTAAGCCTTCCTTTTGTATACTCCAATTATATTCCAAAATCCAAATTTGGCTTAGATTCTTTATTTTTGAGAATTGATCACTCGCCCTGCAAGCCTGGGGCTGCGTTCTCGAGGGTGAGACAATGGCTTCCCCGGTGCGTGCTTTCTCCGCCCTCCGTTCTCTTCGCTCCTGTTACGGAGTTACCTGACGACCAGGCGATCTGCAGATGGCTCTGCTGGGCTCCTGACCCTCTGATTTCCCTCCAGAGGGGTTTTGGGGGGCTACCGCGCCCTGTAGCACTCCCGTTTACCCTCGAGAACCCGGACTTTCTCTCTCCCGAGAAAGTCCCGCTTGCATCGGGTCCGTGGCTCGACCGGAAGTTCCGAGTCAAGAGTGGATTTCATGCTCTTTATTCAGCTCCTAGTGGTGAGGAGGAATGAAAGTTCCCCCAACGTATTTGCTTTATATACATTATTTACACAATGGGCTGCACGAGACTGGCGAATTCCGGAATTCTCCTGTAGGCCAATCAGGTTGTGGATTCACTTCCATCAGGAGCTGGATTGGGTGGCTCCTGCAGACCAATCATACTGCTGCATTGTTCTAGGACCAATCAGACTGCTGCATTCTGAATCCTATTGTTTTAGGACCAATCAGACTGCTGCATTTTGGATCCTATTCAACTCAGTACATAACACAAATCAGAACCAGTGAAGGCGGTGAAGGTCCTGTGTGAGTGTCTGGAGGCAGTTGGAGGATGGATGGCGGCTAACAGATTAAGGTTGAATCCTGACGAGACAGAAGTACTGTTTTGGGGTGACAGGAGGCGGGCGGGTGTGGAGAACTCCCTGGTCCTGAATGGGGTAACTGTGCCCCTGAAGGACCAGGTGCACAGCCTGGGAGGGGTTGAGGGAGGAGTTGTGGTGGTAACCTGAGTGTCCTGTCACCTGGCTGGTTCCCCCTTTCCCCCTCCCCATGAGTACTTTCCAGGTGACAGAGGGGAGTTTGCAGTTTCCTGCCCCCAGAGTGAAGAGCTGATTATTGTCCTTTGTTGCAGTCTGTGCTGAATCCACTCCCATATGCAAGTTCTTTGTGATCTTGATGGTCTTCTGTCTAGGACCATCAGGGTTGGCATAGCAACTGGGCAGGGCTCCTGTGGATGTGCTGGTATGCTGAAGGGATTATGGGTGCCCTGTATCAAACCTTCCCCATTTTGTAGTCCTTCCTTCATGGAGTAAAATAAAAGTGGAACAGGGCAAATCCGATGTATGGTTGATTTTCTATGAATTTACAACAGAAGTGTAGCGTATGTAGTGTGTGAGTGTGAGTGTGTGTGAAGTTTGTACAAACTGAATGATTGGGGGGGGGGTTTCCTGCTACATTATTATTATTATTATGCTATAAATTTGCCCCAATAAATAAATTTATTTACCCCCAAAATAAATTTCCCTTCAGTTAATGAATTGGGGGAGGGAATTAATAATCAGTCACCACATCATTCCTCCAACCCCATCCCAGAAATAAAATTAAAGAGGAACAGCATGCACTGAATGATGGAAAGAGAACACATAGAAAGAAAACGGTTTAGCTTTGTTTGGGCTTATTTCCCTTTGTTTCGTGTTTTTGGGCGTGCATGCATATTCACCAAAAAACCGCAAAAGAAAGTTAAATAAGCCCAAACAAAGCAAAACACGTTTTTGGGGGGGTTTTGGGTTGTGTAAAAGGGGTGTGGGAGAGAGGGAATTTGGCCGTGGAGGACCTTCACACCCCTTCACTTCCTGTCCTCTCTAGGAACCCAGCTCTGCTCCTTTTAACCCTTGCAAAGCCGAGGACACCGAGCCCGCCCCTCCCCCTCCCTGCCTACAGTTTTCCTGCTTCTGCGCCTGTGCTCAAGGGGCTGCCCTCCTTCCCTCCCTCTAATGAGGCATCTGATCAAAGCCTGTATTTTTGATCAAGCCTGTATTTTAAAATGAGCTTAAATTCACAAATGTTTCATGCCAGGCAGGAAGGCAGCTGCTAAGGACTTTGGACAGAGGGCCCCTCTGGTTTATGGCAGTCATAAAAAAAGGCTGAGAGCGAGGTCGCTGACCTTGCATGTTGCAGAGTACAATTAAGCTGTAAAAGCTGCTAAAATTAAGAGTAGGTAAAATAGTAAGGTTTATTGTTTAATAAGAGGGTAATGCCATTTGGCCTCTCATCATACAAAGAGCCATTTGCCTAAAGGTCAAAAAGGCTAAGCATCTGGCTGGCAGAAAGGGAGGGAGTATTTTGGGAAACCTTTTTTAAGCTGTTTCTTTAAACTGAGTTCTTCTTTTACTCTGCAAATATTTCTTTTCCTTTTAAAAGGTTATTTATGTTATGTATAATATTATATCTGTTGTCTGAAATGCAGTAGGCAAAGGAAAGTGAGAAATGTTAGATTCTTATGTTAGATTATTATTTCATTTATGCTGTGTGTGAGAAGGTGAACTCAAGATCTCTGTTTAAGATAAAATTAGCCACCATCTGTTTTAGCCATCTGCTCTATTTTAGAATTAAGGGGGCAAAGGTGATCTGGTAATTAAGGTGCCTTGTCGAGGTTAATGGCTACTTCTTTGCCATTTATAAATAGAAGGAAATATAGCTCTTTGTCTCCCATAAAAGGTAATAGGAAATGGGTGTATCTTTTATGATTGGTTCTAGCAAACAGCCAATAGGAATTTCAACCAGGCTGATTGGACAGAGGCAGCCAAAGGAGGAGCAAGGGGGCTGGGTTAAGGAAATATAAGTGCTGGCCATAATGGCAGGAGGCCAGGCCAGAGCTTGGTAACCATATACCACTGTGCCTCTCATTTATTTGTCTGACAAATATATTATTATTTTAATTTCTCTGTTGCTGCATTGAATATTTCATTCCAGCTAAGCGTTAACCACAAGCAGGGTGCTACACTTTCTCCATCTGTGCCAAGGACTCTGCCCCAAGGAGCCCAAATCTTATCCAGACTAACCGCAAGGCAGACAGGGGTGGCCGGGGGGTGATTACCTGGGCTCTCACCCTCTCCCAACATAGTGCCTCCAGGCTCCTGGATCCCAAGGAAAGGCTGGAATGGACAAGAGGCAAATGTCTGCCTAGTGGCAGGAGGTGTTTTGGCCAAGAAATGGCTCCATGAAGACACCCCCTCAAAAAATAACCCTCCAGCTCAGCGAGGATGGGGTATGGAGAAGGGGGCTTCCCAGCCAGGAGATCCCTCCCTCCCCGAAAATAATCTCTCCCCCGCCAAGCAGATTTTCATCCCAGAAAGAGAGATGAGGAAGTGTCCCATGCAAGTAATGAAAGACACACACGATGGGGGGGGGGCGATGTGGAAGCCCCCCGCTTAAAAGCACCACAGGCAGGAAAGGGGAAGCCCAGAACTGGGGAGGGAGGGGGCGCATGTTACTCAGGGCGGCCCCTCCCTCTGGGACTCTTCCCAGTTCAAAGCAAGAGTGACACCTGCCCTCCTTTCCCTGTGTTTCCTGCCAGAAAACCAGTTTATACTGGGCTCCCAGAACCATTTGACCCTATTTCCCACCCCAGAGCAGGGCTGGACCAATCAGAAGGCTCTCCATTGCACAGCTGGCCAATCCCCTTTCAGATTCCCCTTGGCCTCATCCTCTGCTTCGCCTGGTTTCCTGAGGGAGTCCGTCCCCCCCCCCCCCGAGTTTCCCTCTTGGCTGCTCCCCCTCCCAGCTTTTTCATTTCTCCTTCATCCTCTTCCTGTTCCTCTTTCCCCCCAATGTCTGGAGGAGGGAAGAGTTGGGGGAGGCAGCTGGATTTTCCCCCCCTCCATGGCCAGGCAGGCCCAGGAGGAGCCCAGTGAGGCAACAGGGCCAGATGATGGCGTTTCCTGCCCTTTTCTGAAAAAGGCAGGAACTCCATTTTGTTTCTTCCAGAGGTCCCAGCCACTCCCAGAGACACCATGGTTCCCCTGTGGGTCCCACGCTCTTGGAGGTGCCAGCGCTCATGGGGCATCCTCAGCCGCCTTCCTTCCATGGTGGCTTTGCCTCCGCAGGGCAGCCTCTCTCCTCGCCATGTTGGCCCAACGGATGAGGCCTCTCCATTGGGAGATGCCAGGCAAGTGGCTTGGGGGATCCGCCAGCTTCTCCGCCAGGACAGGCGAAGGGCGCAAGGAGGGAAAGCCCCTCTCTGTCTCTGAGGCAGAAGAAGAAGAAGAAGGGCTTTATCCCCTCAGAGGTGGAGGGTTCCCTCGGGGGAGTTTGTGACGGGAGGTTCCCTTGTGCAAGTCCTGTATAAAGCATCTGCACACATCCAAAAGACGTGCACACTATAAGGCATATCAGCATCCTCCCCTTTTTCTTTGCAACTATTGCAGCGGCATCTTGCACATTTGCAACATATGTACATACACATTTAGTTGTTCCTTATTAACAACTTTTGACAAAAAGTCAGCAGGAATTTCCTTTTCTGGCATATAGGATACAGTTATCAATCCTCTTTTGACACAGTCTCTTGCATGAAATAACTTGATTTGCAAGTATTTGGTTCTTTGCTTACAACCTTCAGAACTTAGCAAAGCCAAGCAAGATTTGTTTTCCTGGTAAACCTGTACAGGACAAGATACATTCAATCTCATGTCCTTACATAATTGTAACAACCATTCAACATCCATTAGTGAATACATCAGAGCATGTTGGGTGTAGTGAAGGGTTAACCTTCTGTGCCTCGAGCCTGAGAGGAGGCGCGTACAAGGGAAGTACGCCAGGATGTGACGAAAGCAGCTTGGGATGCTGTGAGCTGAGTGGAAAGCGAAAGCAGTTTGCTGTATCGCTGCAAGCTGAGAGAGAAGGACGCAGAGAAAATGCAGCTTGAATCAGATGGAAATTGGAGTTTGTAAATACGCTGTTTTGTTTCCAATAAAGAGGTATTAGGATAGAAGAAACGTCTGGACTTTTTTACTGCCCTTTCACACAGAGACGCTGTGCAATTCTGCTAATTGCTTTACGACCGCTCCAAAGCCACACTGCGTAAACAGAAGCTGCAGAGACTCGCAGGGGAGCGTGGCTGGGCGCCAAACAATAAAGCAATAAATCTATCGAACAGGTTATGGGTCAACGTGAAGCGTGTGAGAAAGGGCTTGGAAGACTTTAAAAGGCTGAACGTCAGTTTGATCGACTGACAAGGCTTCAAAGAGAGCAGGGGGCAGATCGGAGGAGGCTGACGGAGTGGGAGCTGAGAGCCACATCGTCCGGAGTGCCCGGTTTGGCTGCTGAGTGAGTACTTTTGCAAAAGGCCAACAGAAGGGAGAACATGGCTTTGAGCTTAAGCTGCCATGTCAGAAACTGGGTAGCCAAAATTGGCTGCAGTGGAGCTTTCAAGTGGAGCTGTTGCTGGTGGGGGAGCAGCTGTGGGACGTAGTTCACCCCCCACAGAAGGCAGCTGGGAAAGCAGAGGCTGAAAGGGTGCAGAGCAAAGTGGAGCTGAGAAGCGTGTGCTTGCTTTTTTGGCAGAGAATGTGGATGCTCATCTAGTGCCAGTTGTCCTGGGTGCAGGAAGGCCAGAGGCCGCTTGGCTAGCACTCCGAGAAGCTTGTGAACCTGGGGTGGGAAGCAAGGGTCGAGACGTGGCTGCATCCGAAAGGGAGAGGCAAGATGGCGCCGGCCACATTCTTGAGAGCCAACACACAGCTGGGAGGAGCTGGGAGCCCCCACGGGAGGGCGAAGGGACTGTTGCTGTTGCTGGCAATGCTGCTGGTGCTTTTGCTGAGCCTGGGAGCTGTATCGATGCTGCAACGTGTCTGTGTGAGGAGCCAGGAGAGAGGCCAAGAGTTGGGAGCCCTTTACCCGCCAGAGGGGGTGCAGGGAAACGTCCTGGGAGCCCCGTGAGAAGTGGGGGGGGGCAGTGAGCAGTGAAAGCTCAGAGACGCCTTTTTCTCCAAAAGCTGCCAAGAGTTGTTTACGCCAAGAGCTGAAGCCTAGTCGTCCTGAAGGCTTCAAGGCCGGCCACCTGCAGCAAGTAGAGATAAGAGCTGTGGAGTTGTGTGGGAACGCTGAGACAAGTCCAGTCTCCAAGGCAACTGAGAGAGTTGCATCTACGGAAGCTGTGAAGGTCGTGGGCAAGTCTCCCTGCCGGGGGGAGTCTATTGCCGTGACAACCAGAGAGGACACCTGCAGAGGCCCCAAGGAGGGGGGCAGCGAGAAGATAGTTGCCATGGCGACCCAGGAATGTCAACAACAAGACTTTCTCACTGTAATAATCGACAGTGGAGCCACCAACTTGCTGGTGCCATCTCCTGGTCTTTTGAGAAATTGCAGCACAGTAAAAACTGAGAAATATGTGACAATTGCAGATGGAAGCAGAAAAAGGCTGACAGAGACAGGTTTTTTCTTCTGTCCCTTTCTTAAGCATGAAGTCAAAGCTTATGCAGTGCCCGGTTTAACTAACTGTTTGTTAAGTGTGCATGATCTACTCATTGATGGTTTTCATGTTTCTTTTGCAGGTGACAAATGTGAATTCTCCAAGGATGGGAAACACGTGTACACAGTGCAGTCTAAAGATAATTTGTTTGCTGTAAATGTGCCTTTTTCCACAGGAGAAGATGACACCGAAGAAGCGAAGGGCCAATGTGTGAATGTAGCACTTCACCATGGTTGTTCACATATTTGGCACCGACGCTTCGCCCATTTGAATTGGAGATATCTTCAGAAAGCACCAGAGCTGACACAAGGGTGCAAATTTAATGTTTGTGACAAATTTTTAGATTGCAATGCATGTAAACAGGCGAAAGTTGTGACATGCTCATATCCAAAGTCAGAGAGGCAGACCACACAACCCTTTGAATTAATTCATGCAGATTTGTGTGGACCCATGTCTGTTGAGTCACTGGGAGGTTCGAAGTATTCTCTGCTTTTGATTGATAATTTCTCGAGATCTGCTTGGACCTTTGCCCTGAAAACTAAAGGGGAGGCGGCTAAAATGATCAGGGATTGGATCACCGCAGTTGAGGTAACCTTTTCCACCAAAGTTCGTGGTTTTCAAAGTGACAGAGGTTCTGAATTCACTGGTTCCGCTTTACAGGATTTCTTTAGGGAGAAGGGGATTAGCCACAGATTGACTGCTCCTTACTCTCCGCAACAGAATGGGGTCGCAGAGAGAAAGAACAGGACGGTGCAGGAAGCTGTGTCTGCGATCCTGTGGGATGCAGGGCTACCCCAGAAATATTGGTCTGAAGCTACGAGATTTGTGGTCCATATGCAGAACAGAGTGTACAACTTTAGTGTAGGAAATACTCCGTATTTCTTACTGCATGGAAAGAAGCCTAAGGTACACTACCTTCGTGTGTTTGGTTGTGAGGCTTGGGTGCTTATTCCAAAGGCTCTACGCAAGAAAGGTGAGCCAAGATCTAAAAGAATGATCTTTGTAGGGTATGAGCCTGGCTCAAAGGCCTGGCGGTTTGCGTACCCAAGTGGAAACCAGTCTAGGTTGGTTATCAGCAATAGCGCTGAGTTCTGTGAGCAAGCCGGTTGGAAGCTTCTGCACGCTAATCCAGACGTGATTCCACAGCCGTTGTATGACTCAGACGTTGAGGAGGAAGAGGAACTTGTTGCTGGGGACCATGGTCCAGAGCAACAAGGTCCACCACAGGGACAGAGTCCAAGGCAGGGACAGCTCAGGATCCCTCAGAGGGGGGAACCTAGAACACCTCCTCAGGCAAGTGTCAAGTTTGAGCCAAAGAGTGAGCCTTCTTCACCTGCTGGACCAGCTGTAAGGCCCAAGAGGCGCAGCAGGTCAGAGGGGGAAGACACTGAAGTTGAGGATGATTTAGCAGGACACAGTGAAGCAGCAGGGTCACCAGGATTCACACTGAGGAGATCAGCGAGGACAAGGAGGCCTCCTGATCGGTACGACGTTTCAAGCGTCTGGGTAGGTTCGGCCAGATGTGAACCTGAATCCTTCGAGGATATTCAGAGTTTACCTGAGGAAGAAGCAGATAAGTGGCACAGGGCAATGGACAAAGAGATGAAGTCCATGAAAGATCTAGGTGTGTTCTCACTCACAGAATTGCCACCAGGAAAGCAGGCTGTGAGTTGCAGGTGGGTTTACCGCTTGAAACCCACTGACGCTGGAGAGCCACAGTATAAAGCCAGGTTAGTTGCTCGAGGATTTACTCAGAGGAAGGGAATACACTTCACGGAGGTGTATTCGCCAACGTCACGAGCGGAGACTCTGAGAACGCTTTTAGCTTGTGCAGCACAGAGAGGCTGGAAGGTAAACCACTTTGATGTGGATGTTGCCTACCTTAACTCAGATCTCCAGGAGGAGCTGTACATGATTCCTCCTCCGGGGTTTGAGAACTTGAGGCAGGATGTTGTGTGGGGATTGCACAAATCCATCTATGGATTACGTCAATCTGCTAGAAACTGGAACATGTGCCTGAATGAAACCTTAGAAGAGCTAGGTTTCAGGAGAAGTGTTTCTGATAGTTGCTTTTATTTGAGAGGTTCAGGTGCAACACAAGAATATTTGCAGATTTGGGTGGATGACTTGTTATTCTTTTCAGAGACGGATGAACAGGCAGAGAAGTTTGCCAAAGAGCTAGGTAAACGGTTCAAGCTTAAACACCTTGGTGCTGTCAAAACCTATCTAGGTGTCAATGTTGAGCGTGCACAGGATGGAAGCTTTTTGCTCAGCCAGAGAGGTAAAATTGAGCAATTACTTCAGAAAATGAGGATGAGTGATTGTGCAGGAGTGAGAAGTCCTATGGAGACTAGTTTTGTGAAGGACAGCCAGCAAGTAGAACACGCCGCGTTTGAAAATACTGAAGTGTTTCAGTCAGCCCTAGGGAGTTTGTTGTACTTGTCCCAGTGGAGCAGACCTGATATAGCATTTGCTGTCAATCTGCTCAGCAGGGAAGCATCAAACCCTAGTGTGCAAGCCTGGAATGGCATCAAGAGAATGTTACCATAAAGCACCAATGCTGCAGCAAGCAAAGGCTCAAGCAGCTCAGCCAGCTGCTTGTGGCTGGAAAGCCAGACAGGATGAGTGTCAGTAAGAATGAATGCGCAATTGCTTAGTTCACATTTGCCACATGAATATTGGGCCGAGTCGTTAATGTCCTATGTTCACGTGTGGTTGAGAAAGGTCTCAAAAGACTTGGGAATTTCTCCTTTTGAGAAGCTGTTCAATAGAAAACCTTCTATTGCCTATTTCAAGGTTTTCGGGTCTCATGTGAGAACAGAAGCTCCAGGTGGGATAAAGAATGCCAAAGGCATTTTCGTAGGTTATGAAAAAGGTCTCTACAGAGTAATTTTGTCTGAATCTGGTCAGGTGATTCTCACAAAGTTTCTAGAGAGTGCTCCTGAACAGGAGAGAGTGATCGTTCACGCATATCCCACAGCGGATGATGATTATGATGATGAGTTTGATCTTATTGAGTTCAGTAGTACTGATGATGACAGCGATAGCTCAGACAGCTCAGTTGTCACAGTCATTGAGAGAAAATCTCACACAATGGTGAAGGATAAACCACTGATTAAGCTTAGCACTGGTTCTCCAGAGAGTTCAGAGGCTGAACCAGAAAGCAGAAAAGAGCAGCAGCTCTTACGTAGGTCTGAGAGAGCTACCAAGGGTGTACCACCAAAGAGGTATTCAAAGGAGTTTGCTAACCTAGCATATGTTGCTGTTGTAAATGATCAAGGACAGATTGAAGCTGTGTCTGAGTCAGAGACAAAGGCACAACAGAGAGTTGTAAACCAAGGTAATGCCAAGTCACACAACCAGAGAGGTACATTGGTTAAACCAGTGGTGGGGAGTTCCAAGGGTGGAACTGAAACAACAGGGGAATGTTATAAGTATAACAACTGTTTGTTTTCTTCTCTGGATGACGCTTTGCTCGCAGCAGGCATTGATACTTTAGGGGGAGGTTGTTACCATAAAGCACCAATGCTGCAGCAAGCAAAGGCTCAAGCAGCTCAGCCAGCTGCTTGTGGCTGGAAAGCCAGACAGGATGTTTGTGACTGTTGCCATGGGAACAAAGGGGCAGTCCATTCTGTACTGAGCACCGGATGTTAGCTCAGTGTGTCATATGACCTGTACAGGATGTGCTTGGGAGGAGTTTCTTCTTGCTGTTGTTGAGTGCAGACATGATTCTCTGTACTGAGATGAGAGACAGAAAATAAATGATGTAAATAGTTTTCTGTCTGCTTCTTTCCCCTCCCTGGGGGACACCAAAGGGGAGAGAGCAAGAACGGTGTGTTCCTCTCACATGTCTGAGAAGAATCGCCGGACCTCGCCTGCTTATCAGCAGAGGGAGATGCGGGGAGGTCGCAAGGAATATCTGCCGGTGCCTACGCTTTGGCACATTCCTCTGACCCTGGCAGAATTCCAACAGAGAATTCTGAGGTATTTGCAGTAAACCAAAGACTTTTGTCTTAGGTTGCCAGCACAAGGAGAAGTCAAACTGACTTGCTTTGTGGACTCGGATTGGGCTAATCTTGAGGATCGCAAGTCTGTGTCTGGTCTAGTGGTGAAGTTTGGGAACTCAGTAGTTGGATGGAGGTCCAAGAAGCAAAGTCTTATAGCGCTCTCATCCACTGAGGCTGAGTTTAGTGCTCTTTCAGAGGTGTGCAGAGAAGGAGAGTTCTATGTTTGCTTGGTGCAGGAACTTTGCGGAGTGGATTGTCTGCTGATACGTGTTTTCGAGGACAATCAACCATGCCTGCGTTTGGCAGAGTCAGGTCAGTTGAAGGCTAGAACTAAACACCTAGACATTCGCTTTCGGAATGTGTGCCAGAGCGTTCAGGAGGGATTAGTTGCGCTGAAGTATTGTCCCTCTGCCAAGAACCTAGCTGATGGGTTCACGAAGCCACTCACCTTCCAAAGACATGGGGAGTTTTGCGAAGGTCTGGGTTTGGGACGACCAAGGGTCGATTCTCCCCTCAGGAGCAAGACAAGAGGGGGTGTTGGGTGTAGTGAAGGGTTAACCTTCTGTGCCTCGAGCCTGAGAGGAGGCGCGTACAAGGGAAGTACGCCAGGATGTGACGAAAGCAGCTTGGGATGCTGTGAGCTGAGTGGAAAGCGAAAGCAGTTTGCTGTATCACTGCAAGCTGAGAAAGAAGGACGCAGAGAAAATGCAGCTTGAATCAGATGGAAATTGGAGTTTGTAAATACGCTGTTTTGTTTCCAATAAAGAGGTATTAGGATAGAAGAAACGTCTGGACTTTTTTACTGCCCTTTCACACAGAGACGCTGTGCAGTTCTGCTAATTGCTTTACGACCGCTCCAAAGCCACACTGCGTAAACAGAAGCTGCAGAGACTCGCAGGGGAGCGTGGCTGGGCGCCAAACAATAAAGCAATAAATCTATCGAACAGAGCATTAAGTTCAGCTTCACAGGAACTTAAACTTACAGTGATTTGCTTCTTGCATGACCAGTCAAACAAACAGTTGCTGTACATATAGCACACACCATAAGTGCTTTTACTATCTATGGGGTCACTTCCAAAACTTGCATCAGCATATATTTCAAGCCCTCCAGACTTCTGATTAGTAAATCTCAGTCTGTAATGCATAGTACCTTTAAGGTAGTGAGCAACGCATTTCAGCGCTTTCCAATCTTTAACAGTGGGCTTGGTAGCATGTCTGCTTAACAGATTCACGCTGACTGCAATGTCTGGTCTTGTACATCTGGTAATGAAACTCAGTTTGCCTAAAACACTTCGGAACAAAGTAACATCAGAAAAGCTATCATCAATATCATCAATCTGAAAACCTGTAACCATAGGTGTATCAACAGTATTAGCATCAATCAAATTCAGTTTAGTTATTACATCATTGATTTTCTTTGGTGTACCAGAATATCACCTTCTTGGTTTCTCTCTATCTCGAGAGAGAGATAATTGGTTACCTCACCAAGATTCTTTATGTCAAAGTGCTCCTGTAACTCAACTATGGTGGCTTTGTACATAGCTTCATCCTTCCATAGGAAAAGGATATCATCAATGAAACAGACACAATAGAGCCTGTGTTGCTTTCCCTCTTTGACAAACACACAAGGGTCAGCTTTACCTTGGTGAAAACCCAAAGAAAATAATACTTCAATCAATTTTGAGTGCCAACAACGGGCACTCTGCTTGAGTCCATACAGGGATTTCTGTAGTGGCATCAAGACGCAAACACATACAGTCAATTAAAAGTTGGCTTTATTCCAGAAAAAAACATGCCACTTGTCTGGAGCTCTCTGCTCCCATGACTTATGGCTACCCTGATGATGACTCAACTAAATCCTCAGCGTTGTTCCTCTTCCTCCAGAAACAACACGTGAAAACAAATCTCTTCCATCGCTTCTGTGATGTCAATTTCCCCTTTTCTTACACCCCTCCTCTCCTGCGTTCCTGCACACTGAGAGGCTTGGAAACTGGCTCAGACAAGCTATTGTCTGATAACTCCTGTGTTTCTCTGGGCTGTGAACTCCCCTCTGTACTTTCCTCTGGTCTTCCCATAACAATTCTCCCTTTGTGCCCTGGGCTGCCATCCAAGTCTGGCAGCTGCTGTTTCTCACTTGCTGGCTCCAGCCTGACAATTTCTTAAGATTACACACCATTCCCTGTCTCACTTTTACACCATCAGGGGCAGCATGTAAATATCCTCAGCCAGTTCACCATACAGGAAGGCTGTGTTGACATTGTGATGAGAAACATTCATTTTCTCTTCAGCAGCAATTTTAAGCATTAATCTTATGCTTTCAAACTTCACAGTTGGTGAATAGACCTCGTGGTAATCTTGATCTGGGATCTGTGAAAATCCACAAGTGACTAGTCTCGCTTTGTGTCAAATTACCTTTCCATGCTGGTCAGTTTTGGCCTTAAAGACCCAACAACTATCAATTAACTTCATGGAAGGTTGCATTGGAACCAATTCGCAAGTATCGTTCTTACATAAGGAATCAAGTTCAGCCTTCATGGCATTAAGCCAAGGCTCGGCATCCTCTGAGGACAAACCTTGAACCTCTTGGAAATTTGCAGGTTCAAAAACCTGCTTTGAGTTGCTAGCAACAGCCGTGTTAGCATACTCATCAGCATACCTTTTAGGAGGTTTACCTTTAGTGACTCTGAGTCCTGCGTATAATACGCAAATCCTCAGGATCAGGTCTCTCATTCTTTGGAAAGGACCACCCTGTAGTGAAGAGGGGTACCTCTAATTCAGTATCAGACTCATGAGATGGTTTGAGAGATGTTTTGGTGCCTTTGTAATCTGCTGTGTCTGTATTACTATCAGAACCTGCAGCAGCACCATCATCACTATTAGAATCTGAACTTTCATCATCAAAATCAGATTCATCACTTGTATCCTTAGAAGTGGGGTGACACTGAAAAATTCCCACATTGTCCCATTTTGCATTACATTCAACACTCCTAGTCAACCTTATTGTGTTGGTATCAGACATTAACACACGATAAGCACCTTTCTCATAACCAAGAAATTTACCATGCAAACCTCTTTTGATCAATTTGTTGTCTTGAGGTGTATGAACCCATACATATGAACCAAAAATCCTCAGGTGCTTGATGAAAGGCTTTTTCTGGAACAGCTTTTCATAAGGCCTATGGCTGATGAGAACCTGCAATTGTAACAATAAACAAAACAGTTTAAAGCCTCTCCCCAAACAGGGTCTGGCAAGTTGGCATCATGAAGCAAAGTCTTCTTTCCTTGTTGGAGTGTTTGACTTACTCTCTCACAGAGACCATTTTGCCATGGAGATCTGGAACAAGCAACTTGATGCTCAATGCCAAGTTCAGTCAGATATTGTTCAAATTCAGCTGAACAACATTCACCACCTTTATCTGTGAACAAACATTTCACTTGGGTATCACAAACATTCTTCAACTATGCACAGAAATTTTTAAACCTAGAAAATGCATCACTTTTATGTTCCAGCATGTAAACATGAACATCTGGAAAATTGGTCAATTAAGACCAAAAAATATCATGAACTAGAGGGAGCTAGAGGTCCCACAAGGTCAGCATGTAAGAACTGATAAGGCTTTGAGGCCTGCCTTCCTGACATTTTTCCCTTGGGAGCCATTTTGACCTGGTTTACAGTACAAGAAATGCACTTCATGTGGTACTTGCAGTCTTTCAAGGACATGCTCTCCACCAAATTGGACATTTTAGCAAATGCCTAGCTTGCGATGATAGTCATGTATATAATTATCATGCAATTTCTCATTTTTGCCCACAGTCATATTGCAACATTGCTCATCATTTACAGCACTAGAATGTACATAAGTAACATTAGTATTCATCATCATCAACTTACTGCCCTAGCCATAGGCCATGGCATCATTCAGAAAAATAACAAAAGGAAAAACAGCAATAACCATAGAAATCATCAGGCACCACACATACAATATAAACCACAGTCACAACTACTAAGATTGTTGGTTGCATAAAATAGAATAGCAGAAGATTCTCTAGTAAAATGTGCCAAATTAAATATCCGAATCCCCTTTGCAGTTGACCACTATTTTATCTAGTTCTTTCCTCCTGATATTCTTAGCTGCCAATGCATAGAGTGCTACTTTATAAGTTACAAAATCATCAGTATCGCTCAGCAGCCATTTCACCCTTTCCACCCTATTCAAGTGAGTTCCATTCGGAAACAGGGGTTTTATGAATCAGTCTCTTGGGTCTATATATTATGGGCACTGCAATAAATAGTGCACAGGTCCTCCACACAGGGTTGCCCACACAGACAAAGTCTCTCCTCATAATGTACTTTGCCGTAGCATCCATCCAACACCGCTGAGGGCATTGATTGGAATCGTAATTCTGTGAAAGCGATTCTAAGTACGGCAAGTGGGAGCTTTGACAGGTAACTGCCCCAGGTATGCTCCATTTTAATAAGTGGAAACCATGGCGAACTCTTGGTAGAAGTCATCATGGTTAGATCTCTTTCTGCATCGGACCTAAAGAGACAATCTCTTAAGTGCCTCTTGTCCATCTTCATAGTTACCTGAAAATCTTGTAATTGGTATTGGGACAAGAGGCATTGGATACCGTCCTTCCAACATTTGGTCTGTTTCTGTTCTGTGTGTGACATAGTGGGGAATCTCTCCTCCAAAAGAAATTGAAGTCTTTTCACATAATTTAGGCACAGGTAATCAATTCTAGCCTGTATTGATGTCACATCAGTTTCAATGCGGAGAAGAGCAGCTGCAGTCCTGTTGGGGAGCGAGAGCACTTTCCTGAGGAATTTGTTCTGTGCTATTTCTAAGGCTTTGTTGGCATTTGGGTCCTTGCCCCGTATCACTACTCCATGAAGCATCTGGGAAACCACTTTACTGGCAAAGATTTTCAAGGCAGGTTCCAATAGCTGACCACCCGCAGTAAAATAGAATTTCATTAATGTCCCACAAGCTTTCTGTGCTTTGAGTTTCATAGCCTCGATGTGCCCCTTCCATGATAGTGTCTCAGTGAAAAGGGTTCCCAGATATCTGAAGGAGCATATTTGCTCCAAGTTCTGCCTATCCATTTTCCATTTGAATCTGGGACTGCGCTTCCCAAAGACCATAATTTTGGTCTTGGAGTAATTCACGACGAGCTCTTCCCGCTTGCAATACCTGCTGAAAGCTGTAAGCAGATTGTTAAGACCTAATCAGGAGAGTGATAGAAGCACCACATCATCGGTGTGCAGCAGGCAAGATATCTTCCTATTATTGATGGGGCAGGAGATTGCACCTGTGCTAGCTGCGGCACCATATCATTTATACAAAAGTTTAAAAGTGAGGGAGCCAATATGCAGCCTTGTTTCACACCTCTTGATGTCTTGAATGCTTCTGAGAGACCTCCCTTTGAGCCCACTCTGACTCGTGTTTCGGTATCACTATACAGGTTCATGAATTAATAATAGTCATACATTAGTATTGGTATAATAAGGCAATAGAAATAAACCCTTTTCAAATTTGCCAGACAGAATGACCTCATTGCTCTTGATAATTTCACATTTAGTCTTAGTGAAGCACACTTTGAAGCCTTGTGAAGTGAGCTGTGATACACTCAGAAGATTATCTGCCAGGTGTGGGACATATAGTACATTCCTGATGGTTGTATTGAGGCTTTTAAGAAACACAGTTCATTCTCCTTTGCTCTCCAACAGTCCTCCATCGGCTTGGTGCATCGTTCCCTCCTGCATTTCAAGCTGGATGAACAGGCTTTTATCCTTACAAAGGTGACATGTCGCACCAGAGTCTATGACAAAAGAACTCTGCCTACGCTGACTGGAACAGCATGTGACCAAAGCTTTGGGTTGGGAAGGTCCCTGAGGCTTGCCCCCACCTTTCCCTCTGGAGCCATGTTTAAACTTGTAACCTTTTTCACAAGATTTTTGCAGATGTCCATATTCTCCGCAATTAAAGCATCACTGTGCTTTAAAAGCTGTGGCGCCTTCTAGACTCTGTGCTGAGGGCTTGGGAACGTTGCTAGCCCTCCCCTGGCTATGATTAATGGCTAATTGCAGATCCATTTCATTAAGCAAAACACCTCCCACATGATCAACGGTCAGTTGCGCTGCTGGGAGGACAAAGCTGGGCAACAACTGAATCAAAGCTTGCGTCCAAACTATTGATAATCATGAAACAGAAAACATATTCAGAGAGTTTCACTCCCCTTTTATTAAGTTCCTTCCGGAGAAATTTAAGCTGCGGCAGATGGGCCTCTAAATCACCACCTGGCTGAAGCTGCATCTGGCAAAGCTTCTTAAAATACACTATTGAGGACCTGGCAGAAGTTCTCAAATGAATGTCTCTGAGAGCATCCCACATCTGACTTGCACTCTGCTTACCTTGCAGAATAATTAATTGGGCATCAGAAACCCCCAGCGTGATCGTGCCTCTGGCCTTCTGGACTGCTTTGTGCCACACATTCATGACGGGCTGTGGCGCATCCTCTGTAATGACATGCCAAAGCTTCTCACACATTAGTAAACTTTCCATAAGAAAACTCCATGTTGCGTAATTTGTGGAATCCAGGTGAGGGAATGTAAAAGCGTTGTTTCCACTCTGCGCTCTGGCCATTTCTAGCTTTTTCCTTTAGCTAGCAAATGAAGCACACAGCAGCAGAGACTTACAACCTGCAATTCACCCCTCTTTGCCTAATAAGCGAACCACCCGAGAGAGCTTGGCAGCAAAACAGACAGATGCCTCACGTGCACAAAGTCAGCTGGCTCCCACAATCATTCCTCCAGCCCATAGCCCACCAAATCAAATGGCTTGCCACAGAGCCATTTCGAGTCCAGGACCTGGGAGACCTGGAACGCCTCATGGCAGTCAACCTGGACTGGCGGTGGGGGTGGGGCGATGCGACCCGGAAAATGGTCCACATGGCAAGGCTTGAGCTGAGATACGTGAAATACTGGGTGGATCTTCAGAGGGGGGGAAGCTCCAACTTGTAGGCAACCGGATTGATCGGCTGCAGGATGGTGAATGGTCCCTGGTACTTGTAGTCCATCTTAGCCAAGGGATGTCCAGTGTGGTGGTGCTCCAAGGACAGCCAAACCTTATCCCCGACCTGGAACACAGGGCCCTGCTGGTGCTGTCAATCCACTTGCCCCTTATAATCAACCTTGGCTCTCTAGGTGCCGTACCAGGTCAGCTTGTGTCTCCTGGATGTGGGAGACCTGATCACCGGCGGAAGGCATGAGAGATGCTGCCGGAGTGCAGGGATGGTTGCGTGGGTGGTACCCGAAGTTGGCATAGAAAGGGCTCTGTCCTGTGGAGGCATGGAAGGCGTTGTTATAGGCAAACAGCCAGTGGCAGCGGGTCCAACCAATCGTCCTGATGGTAGCTCAGGAAGCAGCGGAGGCATGGCAGGTGTTATTGTGAAATATTGCTCAGGGTGAAGGTCCGGCAGGCTTCCGTGACGCATCTCTGCTCCTTCGGACCTCTGAGCACAGCAGAGTGAAACACAGCGAATTGTCCTTTTGTGCTTGCAGAGTGTGCATAAATCAAAGACTGCACTTAGCTTCTTTTCTACTCTAGAAACTTTATTTAAAGTAATAATACATCAGCCAGTGTCTGGAGAGAAAAACATCCTCTGGGAAAATTGGCTTCCAGGTGGAAAAATCAAAATTGGAAACAGAATTGGTAGAACCCAAAACTAAGAATTTGTCAAAAATGTATAACTTGCTGTTGAAATGGAATGCGCAGGATGAAACAGTTAAATCAGCTATGATCAAGTGGGCACAAGATGTTGGACATAACATTATGTTTGCTGATTGGGAACAGTTGTGGACCACCGGTATGAAATTTACGGCATGTAATGCCTTAAAAGAAAATATTATGAAAATGATTTATAGGTGGTACATGACCCCAGTCAAGCTTGCAAAAATTTACCACTTGCCTGATAATAAATGCTGGAAATGTAAAGAGATTGAAGGTACATTCTTTCACCTTTGGTGGACATGCCCAAGGATTAAGGCTTTCTGGGAAATGATATATAATGAAATTAAAAAGGTATTTAAATATACCTTCTTGAAGAAACCAGAGGCCTTTCTCCTGGGTATGGTCGGCCAATTGGTGCCAAAGAAGGATAGAACATTCTTTATGTATGCTACAACAGCGGCAAGAATACTCATTGCAAAGTATTGGAAGACACAAGATTTACCCACCATGGAAGAATGGCAGATGAAGGTGATAGACTATATGGGACTGGCAGAAATGACTGGCAGAATCCGAGACCAGGGAAGAGAGACGGCGGAAGAAGATTGGAAGAAATTTAAGGACTATCTTAGGAAACATTGCAAAATTAATGAATGTTAGAACGATGTTGGTTTAGAAATTAAGTGGTTTCCAGCTGTAATGATTAAGTAAAAAGAAAAGAAAGGTTAAAAATTAAATAAAAATTAAGGGAGAGGATTTGCTGAACTAATAATTAGAAATTGGAATACAGAAAGGGGAGGTATGAGGAGGTCGGGGAAGTAAGTTATAAGAAAATAAGGGATTGAAATTATACTTGTTTTTGCCTGTGTTTTGTTTGTATTATTGTTTTTTCTTTTACATAACTTTTGAAACTTCAATAAATATCTTTAAAAAAAAAAAAGAGAAAAACATCCTCTGTCCCGGACAAAACCAAAAGTCAGGCAGAACAAAGAAACCAGCTGCTCCGGAAGTGGAAACAGCTCCTCCCCAAAACAGGTAGGGCGATTCTTTTTTTTTAAAATGTTTATTAAATTTTCCATTTTAACAATCCAATCAAATCACATTAAGTATTCCAAATTATACAAATACATATCATATAGTCCAAATATTCTGCCAAATTATAAATTTTTGTTGGGGCTTCCCATGCTTCAAGTTCAGTGGGGTTCCAATCATCTTATGTTTCTACTGCCTTGAGTTTCCAATAGTTCCTTCTTTAAATCTTCCTGTTGTTATCCTTCTTTCTTTCGTGGCCTCTGAGTTGTTTCCACAGGCGAGTTGAAATAAACAATAATGTGCTTCTGTGTGAAATTTGTATGACTCTCCTTTTTTTTGCAGCTGGTAAGTCTATTGTTTGCAGAATGTCTTCACACGCTGGTGTTTATGCCGAATCAATCCAAAAGTCCTTCTCTGGTGGCAGACGCCATCTTCACTCAGTTCCGATACAGGTAGGGCAATTCTAGGACTCTGAGCTGTTAACCCTGTAAGCTCTGATTCCTCTCACAGTTATAGGCAAACTTAGCCAGTGGCAGCAGGTCCAACCAATCATCCTGAACCAATCATCAGGAAGCAGTGGAGATACTGCTCCAGGACTTGATTCACCCTCTCCATCTGACCATCTGTTTGAGGGTGGTATGCGGAAGAGAGGCGTCTCTCAATACCCAGTCCCTTGAGGAAGGCCACCCAGAACTGGGACATGAACTGGGGGCCTCTATCGGAGATCACCGTGTCCGGGAGCCCATGTGGCCAGAACACGTGTTCAAGAAACAGGTGGGCTGTCTGTTGCACTGTGGGGAGGCTTCGAGACGGGATGAAGTGTGCCATCTTGGTGAGTGAATGACCGACCAGAATGACCGACTGTCCTTTGGACACTGGCAGGTCCATGATGAAGTCCATAAAAAGCGTTGACCATGGCCTGTGGGGGGTGGGTAACGGCTGGAGGAGCCCCAGGGGTCTCTGACGTGGTACCTTGGTCTGAGCACAAGTCTCACAGGACCACACGTACTTCTTAATGTCTGCCCGAAGCCCTGGCCACCAGAAAGCTCGGGCCAGTAGCTACAGTGTCTTCGCGTATCCCACCTGTCTGGCGGTTCACGCATCATGACACTGCTCAAGGACCTGGGTCCGGAGCAGTTCCTCTGGAATGTAGAACTAGCCACGATGGTACACACACCATCCTGGACATCAAGCGGCACGCACCCCGGTCCCAAAGGCACCTGGCCGGTATCCAACTAGTTCTTGGTGAACGGATCCTGGCGTATGGCTAGATGAACCTGTGCCTGGAAGTCCTGCTTCCAGGTTCCCTGGAGAAAATTGGTCGAGGTCAACATGGGCGCTGGCTCCCAACCATCATCCCCAGAGTCCGAGTCCCTTCGGGAAAGAGCGTCGCCCTTTCTGTTGTGGGCACCTGGGCGATAGGCGATCTGGAAATTAAAACTTGTGAAGAACAAGGCCCACCGTGCTTGACATGGCTTAAGGCATTTCATGGCTTGGAAATGTTCGAGGTTCCGATGATCCGTGAGGACCTCAACTGGGTGCTGGGCCCCTTCCAGCAGGTGGTGCCATTCCTCAAACGCCACTTTAATGGCAAGGAGTTCACGATCCCAAATATCATAATTCCGCTCCGCAGAAGTAAGCTGGCGGGAGAAGGCGGCACAGGGGTGAAGCAACTGCTGTGCCCCTGTTTTTGAGACAGCACGGCCCCAATTGCCCGGTCCGAGGCATCCGCCTCAAGCACGAAAGGGAGCTGTGAGTCCGGATGGGCCAGGATGGGGGCAGAGGTAAAAGCCTCCTTCAGGAACTAAAAACCTCTTGCGCTGCCAGCGTCCACTGAAATGCGGCATCCTTCCAGACCAGGGCACAAATGGGGGCAACCACATGCGAAAATCCCCGAAGCGGCGGTAGAACTTGGCAAACCCAATGAATCATTTTGCCGCCTTTACATCCCTGCGGGGGCTCCAATCCAGCACCGCCTGCACCTTTTGGGGATCCATCTGGAGACCTGCAGGGGAGAAGATATATCCTAGGAACTCCATGCGCTCCTGGTGAAATGCACACTTTTCCAGGACCAGGCGGACATGTTGGCAATGCTCTTCTGGGGACGTAGAAAATATCAAGATGTCATCCAAATATGCAACCATGATCCGGTCCAGTAAGTCACAGAGAACATTGTTTACGAAGTGCTGGAATGTGGCCAGCACGTTACACAGTCCAAAAGGCATAACCTGGTACTCGAAATGACCGTACCGGGTCCGGAAAGCTGGAATGTGAGCTGAAATGTGAGAGGGGGGAGGGGCAGCCTAGCGGCATGGCTTCAGAGAACAGAGAGCAGGCAGCAGATAGCAATGGTAATCTGATCCCTGAACATAGTAACCAAGGAAGGGGGAGCCAGAGCATAGATCCACAAAATACCAATCTTAGCTCAGAAACAGATGGAGAGAGGCCAGGAATAGCCAGCCCAAAAACTTGAAGGCACGAAAAGGTCAGTGAGAGGAGGGGAAAAGAGCGGAAGCGAAAGGGTTTTTTCCCTTTGTTGGAAGAAGAGGAAGGGGCGGAGTTTAGACTCGGAACTGCAAACTTGGAGTCAGACACAGAGTGAAGGAGCTCCGGAGTGATTTATGTGTTTGAGCAATAAACCTGAGATAATTATTGCCGGTGTCTCGCTTCTGTGGGAGAGCCAAGCCATTACAGATTGCCAAGTCTCATCTTAATCTCTCACGCCGGAGGACATCAAAGACCGTAATGGATGGGCAAGTACCGGACGTGGGAAGTGCGGCTGGGGGAGCAGCTGGGGGGGGCAGGAGAGCCCACTGACCCCATAACAGAATTAAGGAGCTCCACGTGGCAGCTCAAAAGCCAACTAGATATTTTGGCAGGAGCACTGCAGGAACAGAGGTTAAATTCAGAACAGGAAATGAACCTCAGAGCCAGCAGGGGGCCTGGACTGGACCCGGCTAAATACAATGGAGATACAGGACGTTATGCTGCCTTTAGAACTGAAGCCAGATACATTTTGGACTTGAGATCAGCTGAATTCAGCTCAGATAAGCAGCGTGTTGCATGTCTGATCAGTTGGCTGGGGGGGGGGGGGAGCGAAGGACTGGGCTATCACCCTTATGGAGACGCAACACAGGGCTCTAGGGAACCTGCAGGAGTTTTGGAGACTGATGGATGCCATGTTCAAGAGCCCACTAGAGCACGCCGCTGCAGAGCAGCAACTACTGAACTTGCGACAAGGGGGTGACTCTGCGGCCTCTTACTGGACTACCTTCAACTCACTAGTGCACAAGGTTGGCTGGGGGCAGAACACAGGGCCTCTTGCCGCCATGTATCGTGCAGGACTGAGTCCTTTGATCCTGGACGAGATGGCGAAGATGCAACCCATGCAGTCACTGGAAGAGATAGTTCAAGCGTCCTTACAGCTAGGGTTACACCAACAGCAGAGGAAGCTAGAGAAGAGGGGGCAGGGGGGCCCTTGGGGGTAAGGGCCCACACTCCCAAGCTTCCGGAACGGGGGTTGGCAGCACACCTAGTCAGGGGGAAGCTGTTGAACCGATGCAGATTGGATCGGTGGAAGGGGAGAGAACCAGGAAGGCATGGAAGGAAGGGAGTCAGCGGCATCGGGAGACACGCACTTGCTTTGTGTGTGCTAGGCAGGGGCATTTGGCTAAACAGTGTCCTGATAGGAAGACATGGGGATTCCTTTTGGGGGGCCAGGGCAGAGGAAAAGCCCAAACCCCAAGCAGAACAGTAGGGAAACAGCCAATCCCAGCCCTTAAGAGAGGCCAGGGGCTGGGAGACAAGTCAGTAGAGGGGCCTCAAATGGAACCAGCCATTCCTGGGATAGCTCTGCCCATGACGCTACAACTCCCAGATGGTCGCAGGGTGCAAGGGCAAGCGTTGGTGGATTCGGGGGCTTCTCTAGACTTTGTCGATGCAGATTTTGCAAAGCAACACAGCCTTGGGACACAGCAACTAGACTCCCCAATCGAAGTACAGACGATAGATGGTTGACCCTTAATGGGGGGGGGGGGGGGGGGTTGTTCAAGCCACACAACCGTTAGGGGTGGAGATGGTGGGGCACAAGGAGACAATGAGGTTCCATATCACTAAGTTAGCGGCACACCCCATAGTCCTAGGAATGACGTGGTTCACAAAACACGATCCTGTTGTGGCCTGGTGTCAACGCTCCTTAACGTTCGCATCAGCCCTTTTGCCAAGCGAACTGCTTGAGGCTTGAAGTACCTAGAGAGGTGGGAGCACAGGGGGCGGAGGTAGGAGGGAAACTCATGGGAGAAGAGAGTTCCATACCCCCGCAGTATAAGGCCTTCAGAAACGTGTTCTCTGAGAAGGAGGCAGACCAGTTACCCCCACACCGCCCTTATGACTGCAAAATAGACTTGGTGCCAGAGGCCCAGATACCCACCAGTCACCTCTATCCATGTCAGAGACGCAGCTAGCCAAGCTGAGGGAGTTCTTGCAGAAGAATTTGGCAAGGGGTTTTATCCAACCGACAAAGGCACCAGGGGGAGCCCCTGTTTTCTTCATAAACAAGAGGGACACCCCAGAAAAAGGCTTGTTGTGGACTATAGGAGGACCAACAAGCTCATGATTCCCAGCCGATACCCCTTGCCACGTATTGGGGATCTGCTGGAGAGGTTGAGGTCAGCAAAATTTTTCACCAAGTTGGACCTGAGGGGGGCCTACAACCTGATATGGGTGAGGGAAGGCGATGAGTGGAAGATGGCCTTTAATACAAGATATGGGACCTTTGAGTACTTAGTGATGTTTGGGTTGGCTATTTGCAGTTTAGTAGCGCTGCAGAGAGCTTGCTGGGGAGACCATGCATTAAAAAGGGACTAAAAAATAACTTAAACAAGGTTTTAATAACAAAAACAAAAACTCCTTTTACACTAAAGATAACAACAAACAACCATGACCCAACCACCAACCCATCCCCCAGGGTAATGGGAGAGCTAGGTGCTGCTCCTTATATACTATACCCAATTGCTGACACAGCTTGATTAACACAACTCAGCAGACTGGGTCTCGTTATTTGCCCTGGCCCTTAAAGACATACACAACTTGTGAAGCAATAATGAACCTTCACATTTTAAAGTGACCATTCAACATTTCCCCTGTGGTTCATCATTGTGGAACAAAAACAAAGCATATTTTGTACATGTCTTTCATGTGTAACCTTTGGAAGTGCTTTAGTAAAAATGTCTGCAATTTGATTGTCACCTGGAACATATTGAAATACAATCATTTCGTCAGCAATTAGGTTCTTTACAAACTGTAAACGTAATCTTAAGACTCTGGTGCGCTGCGTATTGGTTTCTGAACATAGGATAGCGAGTCCACTCTGGGAATCAAGGTAAACTTTTACTGGTAGTGTTACTTGCATCTGTAGGTCTGCAAATACTTGCAGACACCATTCTACATCACGAGTGGCCTGAACGTATGCACATAATTCACTCTGTTGTGGAGAGACAAATAATGGCTTGTGTCTGGGACTTCCATTCAAATGGACAACTGTTATAACAAAACACCATAACAGACACACTCCTGCAATTATTTTGTTCCACTGCATGAGATGCATCGCAGAAAATTTGAAAACCTTTATCAATACATGTTGTAAACTGCAACCTATAATGCTTAGTATGTTTAAGGTACATTACCACTCTCTTAAGAGCAGAGAAACATTGCGTAGTGGGCTTTTCCACAAATTTTGCCAGAAAGTGAAAAGCATAAGTTATATCTGGTCTTGAGATTCTTTGAATGAAATTTTTTTTTCCCACATTATTATTTTATTGATTTTCAAAAAGAAAACAGATAAACAAACGAACAAACAAACCGAAGAGATAAACAAAAGAAAAAAGCATACAACAAAAACAAGAAAAAAAAGAGAAATACACCTACTGCAAGTTTTACATCAAAGATTTTACATTGCTATCCTTTTCGAGACTTCCTTCAGCTTGCCCGCAAATCATTCATGGCGATAATTAAAGTAACGCATTTTCTAGCTTGTATTGTCATTATACCTTTTCCCCCCCTCTATTCCCTTTATACAATACCTCTCGGTCTTTCACAGTGCTTCTCTAAATCCCCTTAGCGTTGTACGTCCCTCGCTTACATTTCCCAGATAATCAACATAATTTCCCCATTCCTTGATGAACTTTTGGTCTCTTATATACCTGATCTTTCCTGTCATTCTGTCTAACTCCGCGTAGTCTAATAACTTTGATCTCCACTCATCTATCATTGGCATTTCCTGCTGTTTCCATTTTTGTGCTAATATTACCCTTGCTGCTGTTACTGCATAGTATACAAATTTACTATCTTTCTTTTTTATCTCATTCCCTAATATCCCTAGTAGGAAGATTTCAGGTTTCTTTTTAAAAGTGTATTTTAAAATCTTCTTTAGTTCGATATATATATTTTCCCAAAATTGTTTTACTTTTCTACACTCCCACCACATGTGGTAGAAAGAGCCCTCTTTATCATTACATTTCCAACATTTGTTGGATACCTTGTACATTTTAGATAATTTCATAGGTGTTATATACCACCTATAAAACATCTTCATGACATTTTCCCTTATCGTTGTACATGCGGTGAAGTTCAAACCCTCTTTCCATAATTTCTCCCAGTCCTCAAATTGTATACTATGTCCCATATCCCTAGCCCAATGGATCATTACTGATTTAATTTCTTCGTCTCCTAAATTCCAATCCAGCAGCAACCTGTACATTTTGGATATTGATTTCTTATCATTATTTATAATCTCACTCTGAAATTTTGACTCTTTATCCACGTACCCTCTTTCTTTGTTGTCCTTTCTAAACGTTTCGTTTACTTGACGGTAATGTAGCCAATCGTATACATACTCTTTGATCTGCTCATATGGTTTTAATTTCCATTTTCCCTCTTCTTTGATTAGTAATTGACTGTATGTTACCCAGTTGCTCCTCATGTTGATTTTCTTCACACTCATCGCTTCCAGAGGTGATAACCAATGTGGTACTTTAAATTCTAATATGTTTTTATACCTTTCCCATATTTCAATCAGTGGGCCCCGGAAAATATGATTTTCAAATCCCTTATGTACTTTCCTTTTGTCGTACCATAGGTAGGCGTGCCAGCCATACCTATTGTCAAAGCCCTCTAAGTCAAGTAGTTCTTTGTTCACTAATTTTACCCACTCCTTTAGCCAGCAAAGACCTGATGCCTCGTAATATAATTTAAGATCTGGCAGGGCAAAACCTCCCCTTTCCTTTATATCTGTTAACAATTTATATTGAATTCTGGGTTTTTTGCCCTGCCAGATATATCTTGAAAGCGCTCTTTGCCATTCTTTGAAAATTTGGCTCCCTTTGATTATGGGAATAGTCTGGAATAGGAACTGCATTCTTGGTAATACATTCAATACAATGTATTGATTCTTCCCCAGAATGACAGTTTCAGTCTTCCCCACACTTCCAGGTCTTTTCTTATTTCCTTCCACACCGGTTCGTAATTATTTTTATATAGATCTATATTTTTAGATGTTATCCAGATTCCAAGATATTTCAGTTTTTTAACCACCTCTATCTGTGATTGGTTTTGAATTATTTGTAATGCACTTTGATCTACATTCTTAGCGATCATTTTCGTTTTTCTCTTATTTAGTTTGAAGCCTGACAGCTCTCCAAATTGATCTAACTCCTTTAAAACTTCTTCTATGGTAGTTCTTGGTTCCTCAGTCATTATTACCAAATCGTCTGCGAATGCTTTGATCTTATACACATTTTGTCCAATTGTCACTCCTTTTATTTTTTCATTTTGCCTAATTGAATTCAGAAGGACTTCTAACACTGTTATAAATAGTAGCAGGGAAAGTGGGCATCCCTGTCTTGTACCTTTCTGTATCTTAATCTCTTCTGTCACGATGTTATTTATAATCAATTTGGCTTTTTGCTCTGTATATATCGCTTTTATCCCGTTAAAGAAGTCTTTACCCACTTCCATATATTCCAAATTCCTCAACATAAAATCCCAGGCCACATTGTCGAATGCCTTCTCTGCATCCACAAACATCATTATAACTTCTTTATCCATCTTGGCAGATAAATATTCAAACATGTCCACTATATTTCTTATATTATCCCTCAACTGCCTGCCTGGAAGGAAGCCCGCCTGATCTTTGTGGATAATTTCTGATAACACCATCTTCATTCTCTTCGCAAGAATTCCTGCGAAGATTTTATAGTCTACATTCAATAATGAAATCGGTCTATAATTTTTGACTAGGGTTCGATCTGCATCCTGTTTTGGAATAAAAGTAACATAAGCCTCTTTCCAGGTCTCTGGGATTTCTCCTCTTCTTAGAGTGTTATTCATAATTTCCTTTAATGGTTCCGCCAAAATTGATTTCATTTCTTTATAATACCCCGCAGTGAGACCATCTGGCCCTGGGGCCTTTCCCCTTTTAAGCTCTTTAATTACTTCTCCTATCTCTTCTGTTTCAATCGGGGTGTTCAGTTGTTGTCTTTTTTCTATTGGGATTTTCTGCACCATTTTATCTTTTAAAAACCTCTCTATTTTTCTCGAGTTGTTTCTCTCTTTATTTTTATACAGGTTTCTATAATAGTCCAGGAACTCCCTCCTAATTCCTTTCTTCTCCCTCTACTGTAATTTTATTTATTATACCCTGCTCTTTTCTTTTCCTAATTTGCCAGGCAAGCCACTTGCCTGATTTATTCGAGAATTCGAAGTTCCTTTGTCTTAATTTTTTGATATTCCACTCCACCTCTCTATTTATTATTGTGGCAAATTGAGTTTGTAAAATTTTAATGTTTTCTTTTACTTTCCGACAATTAGGTTTCCGAATTAGTTTCTGTTCATTCTCCATTATCTGTTTTAAGATTTCTTTTTTTCCTTTCTCTCTGTTCTTATTTTTGATTGCATTCTGCTGGATAAAGTATCCTCTTATCACTGCCTTCCCTGCGTCCCACACTACATTAGCCTTTGTTCCTTTACCACTGTTGTCCGCAAAGTATTCTGTTAACTTCTTTTGTGCATTTTCAGCGATTTCCTGGTCGTCTAGGAGATAGTCTTTTAGTCTCCATCTAAAAGTTTTTGTCTCTGAACTCTCCAATTCAAGTTCTAACAGATTATGATCGGAAATTACTTTTGGTCTTATTTCTACTTGTTTGACTCTTGGACATAGTTCATTCAATATCCAGACCTGATCTATCCGAGACATCGACTGGTTTGGTTTGGAATAGAAAGTAAATTGTTTGTCCCGCGGGTGTCTAAGTCGCCAGATATCTACCAGGTTACAGTTTTTTACCATTGAGAAGAAGGATTTCGGTAGTTTCCCATCTCTACTTACTCCCTCCCTATGCCTATCCATTTCTAGAGAAACCACTCCATTCATATCGCCTAGTAAAATGATTTTTTGGTCTATGTATTCGACTAATTTCTCTTCTAAGTTTTTAAAGAATTCAGACTTATTGCCATTTGGCGCATAGACTCCAACTACAATCAGATTTTCACCTTGCCAACTGAGTCGGACCGCAATCAACCTTCCTTCATCATCTTTAAAAATCTGTTTGGCTTCAATCTTGTCTTTAACATATAGTACTACCCCTCTTTTTTTTCTTTATCTGAGGATTCAAATTCGTTTCCTAATCTTTTATTAATTAACACCCTCCTATGTCTTCTGGCCACATGCGTTTCTTGCAGACATATGACATCCAAATTTTTCCTTTTCAAAAATTGCTCAATTTTATTCCTCTTTTTTTTCTCATTCATCCCATTAATGTTCCAATTCCAAAATTTTAACCCCATGGTGCCCTACTATCCACCAAGTTTTTTTTTCCTTCCCCTTATAAATTTGTTGTGTCTTCTTCTTCTTCCTCTTCTTCTTCGCCCGATCGACTTCCACTCCTTTCTTCTTCTTCCTCTGTTCTCGATTCTCCTGGTGATCCTCCTTCCGCTCCTTTTGTTTCATTCGCCTCCGGTCTCAGTTCCTTATACTTTCTCAAAAATTTCCCAGTTTCTTCTAAATTTAATAGTCTATGTCTTTTTCCTCTATACATGAACGATATTCCCTCAGGGAATTCCCATCTGAATTCTATTTTGTTTTTTTTCAATGTCTGCGCCAGTGATTTATAAGAGTCTCTTCGTTTAAGTAACCTAATTGGGATGTCTTTAAAGATAATTATGTAGTTCCCTCCTATATTCAACCTCTTTTCCCTGTTCTTTTGTAAAATCCTATTTCTCATATCCTTATCCTTGAATGTAATCAAACAGTCGCCAGCAAATTTCTTTACTTTTGTTGTTTTCACACGCATTCTAAATGCATTCTGCACATTTTTAGCCATATCTTCTACAGGTAAGTCCATCCATTCCGCCAATTCTATTACCAACCTCTCCTTAATATTTTCACCTTGTGTCTCAGGCACAGCTCTAAATCTCAGATTCACCTCCCTCTGCCGGAGTTCATTCATCGCTATCACATCCTTCATCTCTTCCTGTGCCTTATTTAGATCCATTATTTCTACTTTAATCTTCTCTTCATCCCGCTTAGTATCTTTTAATTCCAATCTTGCCCTCTTTAATCCTTCCTCTACCTGTTGCGTTCTCCTAAATACTTCTTTAATTTGTCCTTTCAATTCATTAACTGTTTCATCCATTTTTTTATCCAAATTCCCTATTTTCTTATCTACCTGCTCTAAGTTAAACTCTAGATTTTTTTGACTCTGTTTAATTTCTGCGAACATCTTTAAAATATCTGCTTTGAAATCTGTCTCTTGTTTAGACCCTTTCCTCTCGCCAGGTGTTCCCCCGTTCGTCCCTTTTTTCGCTGTGTGAGACATCTTATACTCTTATGTCTCCTCCGTTCTTATATAACACTTATATAGCACTTTTCATCTAGGTCTTAACATCAAAAGTATTTTGCTGGATATATTCGATGCTTGTTTTCAATTGACCCACTATCCAGTTCTGGTTTAGTTTTTTCCCCCTTCCCACTGTCCTTCTTACTAATAATGCTGGTCCGTATCAATATTTCCTCAATTAACTATATTCCCAACAGTCAAACATAAAGTTCACCTAAAGCTCTTATTGCAGGTTCTTCTCGCCTCCACTCAGGCTATTCCACTCAGTCTATTCCACTGCAGGGGGGGTTCTTCTTGCCTTCGAACAGGCTATTCCATATATTCGGGTGGAAACTTATAGCAGATTGGCAGATTGGTAAACAACTTATGGCATGTTAATAAAAGCTGGAGAGGAGAGAGGAGAGAAGAAAGAAAGAAAGAAAGAAAGAAAGAAAGAAAGAAAGAAAGAAAGAAAAGGCGCCAACCGGAAGATGCCAGCCAAAGGAGGGAAGGGTTATTGGATATTGGATGTTGGATGGTCGAGTAATCTTAGTCCACCACTAGAGGTCTCTCCATCCCTTAGTTCTCTTTAATATAGCGTTGAAAGTATATAATAGTATCCTGTTTCTCCGGAGAATTAGTCTCTTTTAAATGGCAGAAATTCAAAAGGGCGAGAGAATGATATCTGCGAAGGAGCCCAATGCACATACAGTTCTTGCAGTCTCTGTGGATGTAATTGTTTTTTCTATTCTCACCCCTCCACGCTCAGAAGTTCTTAATGGCGTCGGAGCTTTCTCTTCCGGTTTGTTTCTCCTTTGCCTTTAGAAGTCAAAATGGAGAATCGCCCCTTCCTCTATTCAAACCCTCCGCTTCATCAAGGGCTCTCAACCGACATTTTATCTCTGGTCTCCCTTTACTTCCCACATTTCTTTTGGTATAAAGTGTCTTTATAGAAAGTTACCTTTTGAGAAGAAAACACAGGGGAGAAGACAAAGTATCTGCTAGGGCAGCTTACTTTTGCTTTTCCCCGCACTGGAGTCGCGCTGCGTTTAAGTTGATTTCGGCTGCTAGCTGAACTCTGTTTGTTGCTTTTTTTTTCCTCTCCGAGACTTCCTTGTTTTTATATCCTCCAGAGTTCAGAGTAGTTACGTTCGGAGTCCTTTAGTTTGAAAGCGTAGCGCTCTCTCAGCAAGCCTGGGGCTTCGCTATTTCATTCTTTGAATGAAATTTAGCTTGCCTATAGCAGAACGATACAAAGTTTTGTTAGGAAATGGCTTATCTTCACCTGTAAAGGTGGAACCACACACCATAGGTGTTTCCTTCCCATTTGCATTTTCTAAACATAGCATTTTGACTAGATCAATTTTTGCAGTTTGATGAACCAGAAAAGATCCATTTTTGCCTTTCTCAATTTGCATGGATAAGTAAATTTTAGCTATGCCTAATTCCACCACATCAAATTTCTTCTGTAACTGTGATACTACCTGTTCATATTCCTGTTTAGTTTTTGTAGAAATTAACACGTCATCTACATACACACATATTTTTGTTATAGAGTTTGCCCTTTCCTTTATAAACACACAATTGTCTGCCTTTCCTTGTGAAAAACCAATATCCAGCAATTCTTTTGCTAAAGTTTGGTGCCAATTCCTTCCACTTTGGTGCAGACCATAAAGGGATTTATTTAGTTTGCATACCAAATCTTCAGTGGCGTCTATGCCTTCAGGAACACGCATAAAAATTTGTTCTTTTAGATCTGCAAACAAATATGCAGTTTTTATATCTAAGTGATAAACAGAATATCCACATTGTGATGCATCTTTTAACAAAAGCTTAACTTACATATTTTACACTTGGTGAATAACACAAATCATAATCCTCGCCTGGAATTTGTTGAAAACCTCTAGCAACTGATCTAGCCTTGTACCTTACAACTTCATTTTTGTCATTCATTTTAACTCTATAAACCCATTTTGAATCAATAAGTCTCATATCTGGGGTTTGTGGTACAAGAGACCAAGTGCTATGCTCTTTTAAAGAAGCTATCTCAGAGTTCATAGCTTTATACCAATTTGCAGCTTTGTGCTTAGGTAAATTCTGAACATCGTTGTAGCTTTTTGGCTCAAAAACCGCCTTATTGACATAAAGGTAAAGGTAAAGGTCCAGTCGTGACCGACTCTGGGGTTGCGACGCTCATCTCGCTCTATGGGCCGAGGGAGCCAGCGTTTGTCCGCAGACAGCTTCCGGGTCATGTGGCCAGCATGACTAAGCCGCTTCTGGAGAACCAGAGCAGCGCACGGAAACGCCGTTTACCTTCCCGCCAGAGCGGTACCTATTTATCTACTTGCACTTTGATGTGTTTTCGAACTGCTAGGTTGGCAGGAGCAGGGACCAAGCAACGGGAGCTCACCCCGTCACAGGGATTCGAACCGCCGACCTTCTGATCGGCAAGTCCTAGGCTCTGTGGATTAACCCACAGCGCCACCTGTGTCCCATACACAGTATTAAAATTGACATACACAGTATTAAAATGTTCATCTGCAAAACGTTGTGGCTTCTGCCTCTTTCTATCTGAACGTCTCAGTCCGGAAGGAGAGTCAGACTCCTCAGACTTAATGGGACTAAGTAAATTACTAGTTTCAGGTTGTAAATCATCATTGTCAGGCTGAAGAGGTGCCTGTAGGCTAAGCTCACGGTCAGAAAACTCAAGAGAATCTAACCTCCCCTCGGGTGCCTGTGACTTTAAATCATCAAACAAATTATCAGATTCAACAGGCTTTTCATCTTTTTCCATTAATTCAGAAACACCATTGCCTGCTGCTGCTGCTGCTTCTTCCTCTTCTTCCTCAGTATTATCTATACCGTTAGTATCTTGGAAAACAGCAACTCCATTCCAATTTACAGTTTGTATCATGCTTCTGGCAATATGAAATTTGCCAGTTGCTGGTATGTAAATTCTGTACGCCCCCTGCTGGTAGCCCATTAATTTTCCCTGAACACTACGCTCACCCAATTTCTGCTTAGCGGGATAATGCATAATTACATCTGAACCCCAAATACGTAGGTATTTCAGATTAGGGCATTTTTTAAACAGCTTCTCATAGGGTGTGACATCTAAACCAGAATGATAACTGCGATTTTTAACATAGCAAAAAGCATGGAGCGCTTCAGCCCAAAAGTCTTTCGGCAGATTCGCATCGTGCAGATATGTTTTAACCCCTGCCTGCAGGTCACGCTGCACAACTTCAACAAGCCCATTTTGCCAGGGATTTCGGGGGCAAGATAACTCATGAGTAGTCCCCTGCGCTTCCAGGAAATTCTCAAAATCCTCAGAAACAAATTCCCCGCCCCGGTCAGAAAACAGGCTCTTAATGGGTTTGTTAAAGTGCGTTTTTACCCAGTTACAAAAAATTTTGTACTTCTCAAATGCTTGGGACTTTTCAGCTATTGCATAAGTCCAACAGTATCTACTATACTGGTCTATCAGGGTAAGCCAGTACTTAGAACCTCCTAATGATGGTGGGAGTGGCCCAACCAAATCACAATGTACAAGCTCAAATGGCTCATTTACTTTCCTATCTGAGCACCTACCCTTGCGTGCAACTTTAATCTTATTCTTGCAACAGGATAGACATTGCATAAAGAATTTACATGGTTTTAAGTTGAGGCCATTAACAATATTCTTTGTCTTAATTACATCAGCAAAATTCAGATGTCCTAGAAGACGGTGTGCCTCATGGACACACCCAGAATGTGGCCTAACATTCCTCAACCCCTGGCTTGACTGTGCTGCTCTGCAATTTATAGGCGATTGGGAGTAGGTGCGAAAATACAGTCTATATAAACCATCAGAGTCCCGGGCATACAATAGACATTTGGTCCCATCGAAAAACTCACACATTGACTAAGAAATGCACAGTTATGCCTTGATGAAAAAAAAACCTTACTGACAATAAATTGTCCACTGACGGGCAGTAAATGCAGTTCGCTATCATAATGTTTAAAGAGTCAAGTTTAACAGTACCCCTGCCAAGCGACTGCAAGACTTGTGAATTGGCTAAATGTAGATTACCAATTTCCTCTTTGAAAGAAATAAACAAGCTTTGATCGTTGCAAATGTGCTGGGATGCTCCTGAGTCCACAATAAAAGAATTCCACTTGGCACCTTTAATTCTTCTACGATTTGTTGTCCGAGCATGAAAAGCTCGCGGCTCGTTTCTGTCTTTTTTATATATATATATATATAAAAGCTCTTTATTTATACGATAACTAAAACACACACAAAAAACACAAATACAAAATTACACACAAATTACAAAAATAACCATAGACACATAATTTCCTTGGCAAACAATACAACAACTATTGGTCTTAACACTAAAGACCCAACTTCCCGTCTATTCCATATTTCAGATTCATATTACTTATTGCCAATACACATTTTCATAATTAAACTTATTCTCAATAAATCTAATTTCTTCTATCTACCTTGTAACTATTACTGAAGTTCCTCAAATGCTGCAACAGAATTTAAACTACTATATTTATTTTTCAGATATTCTTTAAAAACCTCCCATTTAGAAACAAATTCCTGTTTTGATTTATTCTTTATCTTTTCTGATAAACCATCTAATTCGGCATATTCTGTCAGTTTTTGGATCCAATCTTGTATAGAGGGGATTTCATTACTTTTCCATTTTGCTGCGATCAAAACTCTTGCTGCCGCCGTCGCATATAAAAAGATACCCTTCCTCTTTTGTGGGATATCCAAATCTGTTATTCTCAGGAGTTAGGCCTCTGGTTTTTTATTGAAAGAGATCTTTAGCACTTTTTGCAGTTCTGCATGTATACTCTCCCAGAATACCTGTATTTTCCTACATATCCACCACATATGGTAGAATGTTCCTGAGTCTCCGCATCTCCAACAATTACTTGACACATTTTTATACATTTTTGAAAGTTTCCATGGTGTTAGATACCATCGATGTTGCATTTTTTGAAAGTTCTCTCTAATCGTGTAACAGTTTGTGAATTTCCAATTGATCTTCCATAAATTTTCCCATTGGGCCATGGTTATTGAATGGCCAAAATCCTGGGACCATCTCACCATTGCCACTGTTACCTCCTCCTCCTTGACTGTCCAGTCAAGGAGGAGTCGGTAAGTTTTGGAAAGAGTTTTTCTTTTAGAATTTACAAGATCAGATTCGAATCGAGAAATTTCTACCGAGAACCCCTTTTGTTTGTCAGATTTAAATTTTTCAAATAACTGATGGTATTGGAACCAGTCTGAAATGTGTTCTCTTATTTCCTCAAATTTTTTTTAATTTTATTTGGTTATCTTCATTTTTTAGAAGTATTTTATATGTTGGCCAGCTTTCCTGAGTATTTTTTCGTTTTACTGCTATGGCTTCTACTGGAGAAGTCCACCACGGGACTTTAGGCTCCATCAGGTCTTTATATTTTCCCCATACAGCAAAGAGTGACTTTCTTATTATATGGTTAGTGAATTTTTTATGAATTTTCGCTTTTCCATATATTAGGTAGGCGTGCCATCCCCAACGGTTGTCGAAACCTTCCAGGTCCAGGAGGTCCGAATCCTGCAACGTGCACCAATCTTTTAGCCAGGTGAAGCAGGCTGCCTCGTAGTAAAGTTTTAGGTCAGGTAGGGAAAAGCCTCCTCTCTCTTTTATGTCTATTAAGGTCAGGTGTTTAATCCTAGGTTTCTTCCCTTCCCACAGGAATTTGGAAATTTCTCT
The DNA here is from genome assembly GCA_034642415.1 of Podarcis siculus. Taxonomy (NCBI): domain Eukaryota; kingdom Metazoa; phylum Chordata; class Lepidosauria; order Squamata; family Lacertidae; genus Podarcis; species Podarcis siculus. Next base: position 382,148 of record JAXCMG010009985.1, read on the forward strand.
TTGCCATGTCTTGAGACAACCTGCTTCACCCAGTATCGGAATCATTTGAAATAAAAATATTAATTTTGGAAGCACGTTCATCTTTATAATGGAAATCCTACCCAGAAACGTCAATTTTAGTTTACTCCAGGTTACCAAGTTTTTTCTAATCTCTAACCAAGTTTTGGTGTAATTATCCTGAAATAAGTTTATGTTCTTGGGGGTGATCCAAATACCCAAATATTTCGCTTTTGAAGAGATTTTCAGGCCCAATATTTTTTCTAAGTCGTCCTTTTCTTCTGTGGTTACATTTTTAACAAGCATCTTTGTTTTTGTTATATTCAGCTTAAAGCCTGCCACTTCTCCAAATTCTTTAATCAGTTCCAGCACTCTTTTCAGACTTTCTTTAGGGTTTTCAGTCATAACAAGTAAATCGTCCGCGAAAGCTTTAATTTTATATGTTTTGTTTCCCAGAGTGATGCCTTTAACAAGCTGATCCCTTCTTATCTGATTGTTCAAGACTTCCATCACCAAAATAAATATCAGTGGAGACAGTGGGCAGCCCTGTCTGGTTCCCTTGTTTATTTTGCACTCCTCAGTAATTCTTCCATTGATGATCAATTTTGCATATTGCTCCGAATAGATGGCATTTATTCCTTTACAAATATTTTCTCCCAGTCCAATTTCTTCCATTAATTTTTTCATAAACTTCCAGGACACATTATCAAAAGCTTTTTCTGCGTCCACCAACATAATAGCTGCTGGTTTATCAATTTTAATATCCAAATATTCCAATACATTAATCACACATCTAATATTGGATTGCATAAATCGTCCGGGAAGAAATCCAGTTTGATCTTTATGAATTATCTCTTTCAGCACCATTTTTAATCTATTTGCAAGAATGTCTGCGAATATCTTATAATCGTTATTTAGCAGTGCAATGGGTCTGTAATTGGCCATGTTTGAGGCATCTGTTCCCTGTTTATGGATAAGAGTAATAAAGCTGTCCTTCCAGGTTTTCGGAAGCTTTCCATTTGCCAGAATATTATTCATTAGGTCTTTCATGGGAAGAAATAATGCTTGTTCTAACTTTTTATAGTAATTAGCTGGAAGACCATCTGGGCCCGGTGTCTTTCCTAATTTTGATCTCTGTATAGCTTGTTGCACCTCCATAGCTGTTATTGGTGAGTTCAAGAATTCAGTTTTTTCCTTAGGTATTATTGGTAGTTTATTTTTGCCCAAATAGTCAATTATTTTTTCTAGAGTCTCTGGACCTTCTTTATATAGTTTTCCAAAAAAAACAGCAAAGTTTTTACTAATTTCTTTCGGTTCTTGAATCCATTTGTCTTCAATTTTAATTTTATTGATAATTCTATCTTCTTTTTTCTTCTTTAATTGCCAGGCCAGAAGTTTGCCGGGTTTATTTGCAAACTCAAAATTTCTATGTCTCAGCCATTTCATCTTCCATTCTATCTCTTCATTTATTATCATGGAGAATTGTGTCTGTAAAATTTTTATACTTTGTTTAATTGATTCATCATCTGGTTTTTGGAAAAGGATCCTTTCCTTTTTTCTAATTTCCTCCCAGATCTCCATTTTTTTCTTCTCCTTTATTTTCCTTTGGAATGTGTTTTGTTGTATAAAGAAGCCTCTTATGACGGCTTTACCCGCGTCCCAAACCGTCTCTAGATCTACTCCTTGATTTAAATTAAACTTAAAATATTCTTCTAAGATTTGCTTGGCCTTCTGTACAATTTTTTCATTATTTAGCATACTCTCATTAAGTTGCCACCTTTTAACCTTTTCTTCTTTTCCTTTAAAGTTAACCCAGACCGCACTGTGATCTGAAATTGTCCTTGGGTGGATTTCTGCTTTTGTAATATTATTTAATAAATCCTTTGTTGTCCAGATCGCGTCGATTCGTCCCGCCGATTTATGTGGCTCTGAATAATGTGTAAATTCTTTCTCTGTTAGATTCTTAAACCTCCAAGCGTCGAACAAATTCAGGAGTTCTATCAGTTGGAAAAATGTAGTTGGGAGTTTGTTCTGCCTCTTTTCTTTCTTTGTTGTTCTGTCCATGTTTGGATTGACTACTCCATTAAAATCTCCTAATAATATAATTTTTTCCCCTAAATATTCTATGACTTTTTCTTCCAGGAATTGATAGAATTCAGATTTTCTTTCATTTGGTGCATAAATTCCAATAACTATCACTTTTTCATTGTTGATCTTAACCTCTATAATCACTGTTCGACCTTTTTCATCATTATAAAGCAGTTTTGGCTCCAGCTGAGGTTTTACATAGATTACTACCCCTCTCTTTTTTTCTTTACTTGATGCAATAAACTCAAGCCCCAATCTCTTATTTATTAATACTCTTTTATGTTTTTCCGCTACATGAGTTTCTTGCAGACAGATTAGATCATATTTTTGCTTAACCAGAATATGTTCCACCTTGTTCCTTTTTGATTTTTCATTTAAACCATTTACGTTCCAAGTAATAAATTTATAATCCATACTTTATTTCTTATGATGCGTCAACGGGTTAAAAAAAAAAATAAAATAAAAAATTACACATTCAAGGTCTCAGTAAACATTTAATAAGTTCCCTTCATAGATCTGTCTCCTAACTCTCAACTGTTTGTTCAATTTCCTCTGATTCTCCCAACAATTGCCTTTTTCCTCCGAGGTCTTTCCGGTACTTTCTCCAGAACTTGTCCGCATCTAATGCCGACAAGCACTTTCTACGTTTCCCTTTAAAGAAAAAGGATATGCCTTCCGGGTACTCCCACCTATAGTCCACTGCCTTTGCCTTTAGTGCCTCGGCCAGAGGTCTATAAGCTTCTCTCTTTTTTATCAACCGATTTGGAATAATCTTGTGGACGATAATATCATTTCCTTCCGATTGGAATTTCTTCTTGTTACTAGCTTGTAAAATTCTATTTCTGAAATCCACAGAGTTAAAAGAGACTAAACAATCAGCCGGCCAGTTGTTTGCTTTTGCTACATTAGATTTGACTCTAAATGCTTTTTCTATTTTTTTTGCTACTTCTGCTTCATCTAGGTCTAACCAAGCTGCTAGCTCTTTTGAGATTTTTTTCTCAATTATTTCCTCTGCGTCCTCTGTAAGTCCTCTGAATCTTAGCGTATTCTCCCTTCTCTGCATTTGCAACATCGCAATAGAGTCCAAAGTTAAATCCTGCTGTGCTTTCAGATCTGCTGTTTCTTTCCTTATCTTATCACATTCCCTTTTCAACTCTCTATTTTCATTTTGTAATTTTTTCTGAGCTTCCTCTAGGTTCTGTGTTTTACCTTTAAGGTCTAGCACTATTTTCGTGAGTTCTGATTTTTTTTGTACTAAATTGTTGACCTGAGTTGATAACTCAGCTGCTATTTTCACATTTTCATCTATTTTAACTCCCATTGAAATAAGTTTTTCTTCTGTTGCTTTTGCCTTTTCATTTACATTATTTTTTAAATCTTGGATATCTTTCTTCAAACTTAAAATTAATTCTCTCATATCTAGTGGTTGATCCATGTCAATTACAGAAGTTCTCCTGATTTGTGAGGCTGAAACTGCTGCAGAACCTGACACAGTTGTTTTTTTACCATACATCACTAAGAAATTCAATTAGCTCACTAAGTAATTTGTTCTCTTTCCTTCTGCCTTACAGATTGGATCTCAGTTGAGTTCAGTCTTTCTTAATACAATCACAACAATTTTACCAGTCTGATAGTAATCTCCAGTCTATGTATCCACTAATTTTTTATATTCCCAGTTTCACTAAATATATTTTAAATTGATAATGAACAATTATCTAATTAGTTACAGCCAAGCATCAATACAGCTATATCACAAATTCATCAGATCAAGTAAATATAATAAATGATTGCAATCCTTGTGTTCACTTAATCATGCAGGGTAATAGATCATATATATAAATCTTTAAACAGGTTTCTGTCTTTATGGTACGATGTTGGCTGCTGGGCTGACGACCGTGATTGACGAACAGAAACAGACTTGGAAGTACTTTGCTTTCTTTTGGATCTGCAGTCCTTTGCAAAATGTCCTTGCTTATTGCAGAACCAACAACGCTTGTCAGCTTTAAATGCAGTCGTATCACCACAAGTTTGCATATGACGTTCCTCATTACTTCTGGAAATAGGAGAGCTTATGGCACAAGCCTCCCTTCTGTCCAACTTGCCCATTAATCTTGCCGTTACCCCTTCCACAGTTAATTGTGCTGGTGGAACGGCAGGGGTACCTTTACCTTTACCTTTTATACCATCAAAGTCCTCAATAAGGGAACAAATAATGATGAAAACATACTGAATATCAGGTATCTCCATGTCCCTTCGAATTAATTCACCGCGTATCACCTCCAGACGTCTCAAGTGTGCTGCCAAATTACCACCAGGCTGCAACTTCGTCTGGTACAGCTGTTTGAAAAACGTCAATGCAGACGCTGACTCTTTTCTAATATACACTGCTGCAAGACTGTCCCACATTTCTCTGGTAGTTTTCTTATTCCTTATATAGACTACTTGCTGGTCACTGACTGCCAAATTAATTATCACCCTGGCTTTTGCATCTCCTTTTGACTAAGCATTAGTCACAGGGTCAGGAGGGTCATCAGTTACATAGGTCCATACTTCTCTAGAGGTCAAAAGCGCCTCCATCCAAAAAGACCATAAACTATAGTTCTCATCTGTCAGCTGTGGGAAGACCAGAGCCTTCTCAGCTTCTGGAACCCGGTCAACCATTCTGGAACTCTTCCAGACCCACAGAACTATGCCAACAGGAGAAGGAGTTTTCAAACCTTTCTCAGAGTCCAAAAATATGCAGTCATCCACTCAGCAGCTGGGCCCATAACCAAAGATGTTGGCTATTTGCAGTTTAGTAGCGCTGCAGAGAGCTTGCTGGGGAGACCATGCATTAAAAAGGAACCCAAAAATAACTTAAACAAGGTTTTAATAACAAACACAAAAACTCCTTTTACACTAAAGATGATAACAACAAACAAACATGACCCTACCACCAACCCATCCCCCAGGGTAATGGGAGAGCTAGGTGCTGCTCCTTATATACTATACCCAATTGCTGACAGAGCTTGATTAACACAACTCAGCAGTACCTGCTATGTTTCACAGCTGTAAGACTGGGTCTCGTTATTTGTCCTGGCCCTGGCCCTTAAAGACAAACACAACTTGTGAAGCAATAATGAACCTTCACATTTTAAAGTGACCATTCAACACCTTCCAGGCCTTCATCAATCATGTTTTGGCAGACTTGCTAGACAGGAACGTGGTATCTTACCTTGATGATCTTTTGATATACTCAGAAAGTCCTGAAGAGCATGTGCGACACGTATGGGAGGTGTTGCAATGGCTGAGGACGCATAGACTCTACGCCAAGTTGGAGAAGTGCCAGTTCCACGTGACAGAGGTGGAATTTTTGGGGTATCACTTGTCTCCTGAGGGGGTGCATATGGCTCCAGCGAAGGTGAAGGTGGTGTTGGAGTGGCAGAAGCCTAAGACCAAGAAGGACTTGCAGAGGTTCTTGGGCTTCGCTAACTACTACAGGAAGTTCGTGCCTAACTACTCGCAACTCACCACACCCCTCACTGACTGCTTGAGGGGCAAGAAGCCGTTCGTCTAGATGGAGGAGGCGTAGTGCGCATTTGAGAGGCTCATGGAGATGTTTGCCGCGGAGGAATACCTGCACCACGCAGATCCGTACAGACCGATGGTAGTGGAGACGGATGCTTCTGAAAGGGCAGTAGGAGCGGTGCTGCTGCAGGAAGACAGCCACGGGGACTTACGGCCGTGTGCATTCCACTCGCGGAAGCTTAAAGCCTCGGAACAGAACTACACCATTTGGGAAAGGGAGCTGCTGGCTATAAAAGAGGCCTTGGAGACATGGAGGCATTTCCTAGAAGGTGCACGACACCAAGTGGAGGTGCACACGGATCACAAGAACTTGGAATATTGGCAGACCACGAGACAACTGAACCAGAGACAGATCAGGTGGTCGCGGTTCTTTGCCTGCTTCAACTTCCGCATACAATATGTGCCGGGGCACCTGAACCAGAGGACGGACGCCTTGTCCCGGAAACCGGAATACATGAAGGGAGAACAGAAGCAAGAATTGAAACACATTCTGAAGCCAGAACAGTTGCAACTAGTGGCGACATCGATTGTCGGAGTAGAGGATTTCAAGCGCCAAACACAAGGAGATGAATTTGCGTTGCAGAAACTGGCAGCGATACGTAACAAGGAGAACAGCACTGAAGGATTCACTGAAAGGGAAGGCCTCTTGTTTAAGGGTGAGGTGCTCTAGGTGCCAGAAGGGGATTTGTGAGCACGAGTCATGCGGCAGTGCCACGACAACCTGACGGCGGGTCACTTTGGGCAGTACAAGACCGTAGATCAACTAAGGAGACAGCTTTGGTGGCCCAGGATGAGAGAAGAGGCCCAGGAGTATGTCAGGGCATGTGACACTTGCCAACGAGCAAAAACACCTAGAGCAGCACCAGCGGGACTTCTTCAACTGCTTCCAACTCCGCAGGGTCCTTGGGAGGCGATCGCGATGGATTTCATCACAGACTTGCCGCCTTCTCGAAAGCAGACAGTGATCTGGGTCGTGGTGGACTTGTTCATGAAAATGGCGCACTTCGTGCCATGCCCAAAGCTGCCGTCGGCACAAGAAACGGCCCAGATGTTTGTAGACCACGTGTTCAAACTGCACGGAGTGCCGTTGCAAGTGATTTTAGACAGAGGAACACAATTTACCTCACAGTTTTGGAGGAAGCTGATGCAGCTTTTGGAAGTTGAAGTGTGTCTGACATCAGCGAGACACCCTCAAACCAATGGAGAGTCAGAGAGGACCAATGCTACGTTGCAGCAATACCTGCATTGCTACGTGAACTACCAGCAAGAGGACTGGGTAGATAAATTGGGACTAGCAGAATTCGCGTATAACAATGCGGTACATGCGTCTACCCAACAAACACCGTTTCTGGCCAACTATGGACGACATCCAAGGGCGTTTCCAGAACCAGAGGACACCTTGTTGGTGCCGGCGGCAGAACAGTTCGTAGGGGAGATGCAGGCGTTACACGAACTACTGAGAGAAAAGCTGGACGCAGCTAAAAATGCATATAAGAGGAATGCTGATGAACGTAGACAGCAGGGAGAAGAGATCAAGGTGGGAGACAATGTTGGAAAAACGCCCGCCCGGGAAAGGTGCCAAGCTTCCCAGCACGCCGGGGCTTCTCTCCGGTGGTCACTCTCTGGCTGGAACCCTCCCTCAGTCCAGAAAGACCGATAATAAGCGACCCCTCCCTCCTGAGAGGAGCACACTCACTTCCTCCTGGCATCTCATCACAGAAGAAAGAGACAGTCCATAGTTTACTGCTACTTTATTAAGACTGTACAATCATGACTGCTCTCTGAGCAGCATAACATGAGAGTCTCCGACTTGACTCAGCTTCTACCCAGAAGCGAAAGAATAGCACTCAGTAACTCCACCCGGTTACACTGAGAACTGTCTCACGCTCAGGGACATCACATGATGTCAACAGCTGGTGGGAACTGAAATCCCAACAGACAAGGTGTGGTTGTTGGCCAAGGATTTACCAACAAAGGGGAGGTGCAAGAAGTTAGAGGCAAGGCGGTTGGGGCCATTTGAAGTGGTAGAACAGGTAAACCCGGTAGCGTTCAAACTGAGATTGCTTGCCTCAATGACGAGACACCCTATATTTCACAGGGCTCTCCTGTCACCATACGTTCCTGCACATCCCTACCAGGAACCTAAACAGACATCTCCTCCCCCGCCTGCTTCTTCTTTGCAAACTTCTGCTGCTTGCGCTGCTTTGGACCCTCAGACACGGCCTCCTCCGGACACTGCTTCCTCAGATGCCGAGTAGAACTGCACCGGTAACAACGCCGAACAGCAAACACAGCCTCTTCGCCAGCCATGGCTCGGGTACGTTGTTTAGGCTGTTTCTCTTCAGAAATGCTGCCTGCACTCCTCACAAGCCTATCACTTGACAAAGCACTCGAAGCTGACAACTTCTTGCTGTCACGCCTCTGCCATTCCTCCAGCAGCCTGCCAGTGACATAATCCAGAGTCAGATCTTCTTCACGCATAGCTTCCAGCATGAGAATGAGATTGTCCCAGCTGTCAGTGAGAGAACTCAAGATAACTTCCTCCTCTGGAAGATTACAGCCTCTCTCCTGAAGTGCCACAAACTTCAGCTGCAAATCATGGAGATGGTCCTGCATTGTAACTCCTGGTTTTAGCTCAGACTTGTACAGAGCCTTCCGGATAGACAGCTTCGAACTAGCCGTCTCCCGAATGTGGAGATTTCTCAGTGCCAACCACACATCTCGCGCAGAATTGAGCCCACGCACATGTGGCAGCTGCAAATCATCCAGTCCCAGGATTAATGTGGCTTTTGCTCTTTGGACTTTGTCTTTGTCTTCAGCATCAGGCTTCAAAGGCGGTCTGTCCAGGCAGTCTGTCCACCGACTCCCAGAGAAACTCTCTCTGCAACATAGCCTGCATGCGTTGAGACCATAGCAAATAGTTGTGTTTGTTGAGCCGTTCAAATGGCAGCGCAGATGGAAAAGCCATTGCTTCTGAGCAGTGTTCCACAACAAACAGGAATCAGCAGCTCACAGTTTACAACTCCAGAGTGCGATCTGGAACATCCAGCTTCCAAACACTCCAGCTGGTGTCTGTATTTAGCTGCTCCAAACGTCCAAACACCCAGGACATGCAGGTCTTGCCGGGTCAGCTTCTGGCGTCGACACACACATGACACAGCTACCGCTGATCACCTCCGGCCAGTCCTCGCCAACTCCTATGCTAGGAATCTGGGAGACTGTTGACCCAGGCGTCCACTGCTTCAGGACTCGCTGCAACCAATCTGCACCAATCTGGGCCCATAACCTATTGGCAAAACCTATTTGGTGTTTCGCAACTTTCTGACTAGTTGCAGGACCTTAGCCAGACCTAGCAGAGTACACGCAGAATCCACGGAAGCAATTGGCAACTTGGCTGCAGACAGGATAGACGAAGCAGGAACCAGGAACTTGTAGTTAGGTGTTTATTATATACAGTGGACTATTTACAGGAACAGAACACGGATCTTTAGCTAGCTCTCTCTGACACAACTCACAACTCCTACACTGACACACTAAACCACTGAACTCAGAACTACCAGTTAGTAGGCCATTAATTATCACTCCCTTGAGAGAGCTTGACCAGTCAGGGAGCTGTCTCTATGCCTCTGTTATCACCAGGCAGACTTACTCCTTCAGATTGCCTTCTGGCTGTCTGCCAAACCTTAATTGACTCTGTGTGAGTAGCTGCACGTACACAGTTTCCCAACAACTTATCCTCTCTGCATGTCAAGAAGATTGATGAGAGGTATGTACTCAAGCCCCGGAAAGCCTGCCAGTCCCTAATTAATGGCAATAAGGGTGGACTTTGAACATTTAGCCAAAAGCACTGACTGGCTGCGGCAGCAGAAGCAGAAGCCTCATGCAGTGTGCTTTTGGAACGCAGCTGCTTGTAAACAGAGGTAGCCTGCCTTAAAGACACAGACATGGCTAATGCTAAAGTACAGGAGGCCCTTCAATATGCGATGGGAATTCCGAAGCTCTCAAAAGGGAATTATCAGGACTGGGTGCAGTATGCAGAAGCTCTGCTAAGAAAAAAGGGACTGTTTAATTGAATGAAGCGGATCGGCGTAGTGCTAGCTGCATCACTAAGGGGGAGTCCTCACAGACGTCATCCCAGAATGCAGTGCAACCACTAGATGGCGCCAAAGCTTTGAAGGCAGTGAAATGCTACTCGTGTGGACGTCTAGGCCACGTGAAAAGGGCTTGTAAACATCCCAAGGCAACAGAGCAGCACAGCGAAAGCTCAACGTGTGCAAAAGGCAAAGGCAAAGGTCAGAAGTCCAGGACAACGCAACACAAGGCTATGGTCTCACGCAACACTCCAAAGGCCCAGAAGACATCTAGATCTTTCTTCATCGTCGACTCGGGAGCAACCAGGCACATCTGTCGGGACAAACACCTGTTTGTGTCCTTTCCTCCGCAGGAAGGTGCGATTCACCAAGCAGATGACCACACAATCTCCAGTCAAGGCTATGGAACGGTTGTGCTTCACAGCTTAGATGCTTCGATATGTAACATTCTTTTTGTTCCAGATACTGCACACAACCTATTGAGCGTCTCGCAGCTGACTGAACAGGACAGAGACGTTTCCTTCAAGAAGAGGAAGTGCACCATCACCAAGAAAAATAACTATGTATTGCATGCTGATTATATTGATCATTTATTTGTATTGCATTATGATGATTCTGTTGATGTTGTGCAGGATGAAACTTGTTGTATTGCAGGTACTAACAAGGTTTTGCATGCAGGGTGTATTCATGATTATCACAGAAAACTTGGTCACTTAAACTTTGAGGCAGTTTCCAAAATGCCTGCCTTAGTTGAAGGTATGACTATTAAACCCTGCAGGTACCACATGAAGTGTAAGGCATGCACAACAAACCAGGTCAAAATGGCTGCAAAAGGTAGACAAGCTACAGAACCATACCAGGTACTGCATGCTGATCTCATTGGTCCACTAGCACCCTCTTTGGGTGGAGCCAAATACTTCATGGTTCTCATTGATTCATATTCCAGATATATTCATGTGTTCAATCTCCAGCAGAACTCAGAAGCGTTTCCTAGGTTCAATGAATTCTGTGCTCGGTTGAAAAATGTGCATGATAAACACGTGAAATGTTTGTTTACAGATCGCTGGGGAGAGTTCACTTTTCAGCAATGTGAAGCTTTTCTGACTGAGAAAGGAATTCAACAAGACCTTTCAAGTCCACGGTCTCCTTGGATGAATGGACTTTGTGAAAGGGCAAGCAATGTTGGGATATGAGTGCTCAGCAGCTGAGAACCAGCAGCTCATTGTTTTCATCATGTGATTCTTATGATGTGACTGAGTGTGAGAAAGGATGTTCAATGCTTTTCTCAAGGTTGTGTTCTCAGTGTAACTTGAGACCTTCCTGTTGTTGCTGTAAAGGGGGAGTGAGTCGGTTGTACGGAGAGTTCTGAGAGAGCACACATGCTTTGTGCAAGCCCGTGTACAGTGTACAGTCCAGGAATAAAAGTAGAATGAATTAGACTACTTTTGGACTGTTTTACTTTCTTCTGGTGAGATGCAAGGGGAAAGGGATTGTGCATCTCTCAAAAGGGAGGTGTCGCTAATTACCAATCTCCCTGGACTAACCGAAGACCAGCCAGGGGGAGATCACCAGCAACAGGCCCCAGCGCCTGGGAAGAGGAGTCAGCCTTTCCCGAGGGGGCCGAAAGCCAACAAGTGGTAGCAGAGTTGCTGGCTGTGCCGATTGCATCGACCTCTGCCAGTTCCTGATGGATGGCTGCCTGATGAACGCAGATCGAAGGCTTCTCCGGTTCATCGAAGCTCAGCTGCTGTTTTTCTGCTGTTTGTTTTTGGATTAAAACACAGTGAAAGTCAAGTTCCTACATTCCGGAGGAGAGCTGTTTACCCTGCCGGTAACCGCCAAGGAACTGTGAGTACTCTGTCCTGATTTATGGGCTCGTTAAGCCTCAAAGGAGAGCAGACGCAAGCCGGAGTTGAGCGGTTAAGGCTCAAAGACTGTTGGAATTTTACAGCTTGCTTGCTGCCAAGATTTACAGCTAGTGGCTGATAGCTGTTAATTGGGCTCAAGATGGATGCCAAACCAGGGACTGGGCTGCCCTACCCACCGCCATTGTCAGATGGGAATTATTCCTCCTGGTGTCTAAAAATGCAAGCGCTGCTAGAGAGACAGAGAATATTTGGAGTAATTCGAAATCCCATTCCTGCTGCACCAGCAAGGGCCTGGAATGACTCTAACACGCAGGCAAGGTCTGCAATCGTCTTGTGTGTAGGAGACGACCAGTTGGTGCATATTGCTGATATGGATTACGCAAGAGATATGTGGCTTGCTTTGAGATGTATACATATGCGTGAAGCAGCTGGGACTGCGCTGCTGCATTTTGAGAATCTCACAAACTTGAGACTTAAGCCGGATGGGGATAAACAGAAACAAAACCCCAAGCAAAGTGCATGATGCTGGCACTCTAAACTCACTGAGGTTTTCTCTAGGTTATCAGCAAGGTAAAGCTGATCCATGTTATTTGTCAAAGAGGAAGGGCAAAAGAAGCTGTATTGCTTATTTTATGTTGATGATATTCTTTTCTTTTGGAAGGATGCCAAGATGTACCATAACGCCCTAGCTCAACTGAAGGAGCACTTTGACATGAAAGATCTTGGTGAGGTAACCAACTACCTATCTCTGGAAATAGAGAGAGACCAAGATGTTAATATTTTAGTACACCAGTCACAGAAAATTGCTGATGTGCTAACCAAACTGCACCTGATAGATGCTAACCCTGTAGACACACCAATGACAACAGGTTGCGTGGCGATTCCCGCCCGCCCCCCCAAGTTGGAATAAATAAAGACACAGGACACCAGAATTTAAGGTTAATGGGCAAACAATGGCCACAACTTTATTGGTTACAGGTAAGAGCGGTATTGGCTTTAGGCATTGGTCCTACAAGACTATCCGGGATAAAACCAGAAGGGGTTAACACCAACAGGGGGAGCCCCTGAGATGCACATCCCTAGGCGCTCCCCGAGGGGTCACCGCTCAGGAGCACACTTTAGGCCCTAGCCTCCATAGGTTTCGGATGAGGCAACGCCCCTCAGAATCTTTTATCGGACTACCCCTAAATATTTGGGGGAGGTGATGGCGCTCCCCCCGACTCATCAGCATAATAATACTCCTACCAATGCCTAACCGCCACACGAGCCCAAGCTCGCCGCAAATACCCTCAGACCTGCAACCAATCCCTAATCCCCGTGAAGATGCCAGCAAGCCAAATATCATTACCAGCATCGGAAAGATGCACGCCACCCTCGCGGTAGAGGGCCTCATTGCTAAACTGGATGCTGGGGTGGTCAATGACTCTCCCCCCCAGAGCTGCCACTCTACGTGCCACTGAGTGCTCCAGGATCTTCCTGGCTCTATTCACCGCAACAGGGTTTTTGCAATCCCTCCAAGTGCGCCTCTCAAGCAATGATGACCAGATAATTGTTAAATTCAGAAAGGAGGCCCGTAACTCCCCAAAATCATTGAAAATATGCCACATTGTCAGGGGTTCAGGAGCAGAGGCACAGGAAAGGGAGGAAATAGAGAGCGAGGGGGAGGAGTCCGAAGGAAATGTTAGCGATGACAGCAGTCCGAGGTCTCTGAGTCTTTCCAGCGAATCGGAAGATTCACAGAAAGGGGCTCCCATGGTCAGAGCAAGGGGGTGCCTAGGGGGACACCCCAGGAAGAAGGGGCCAGAGGGGACTCAGAGAGCAGCAGTTGGAAATCAGGACCAGCTTCCCCACCAGAGTGCAGTAGGGGGGAGGAGTCCCAGGCATCGGGATCAGGCGGCGCACCGCCAGCGGGAGGACATGAGTCAGGATTGGCCACGCCTCCATCGGGGAGTGAGGAAACGGTCGAGAGGAAGGTTGAAGGCTGGGCGCACGCGCCAAGTTCAAATGTACAGGAGGGCGGCGCAGTTGGCAGCCCGGATAGGGAGCCAGGTCCCAAAGCCCGCCGAAAAGAGGGGGAGGAGTCAGGGGGGTCAGCGTCAGCGTCAGAAGAATCCCGAAAGGAGGAGACCCCGGGGGGCAGAAGGACCCAGAGGAGAAAGGAGAGGCGTAAGAGGTGGAGTAAGGTTAGAGTTTTAAGTTGGTGTACAGGGGGCGGAGACTCAGATGGAGCTTCGCCGATCTAACCCCTAGACGTAGAGCTGGGGCGCTGCAGCTTGAAAATGGAAAATGTACTTCAATAAAGACCTTTGTACATTACTACCGGCTAGCGTTGGTCCTCTGTGAGCTGGGACCTGGAGCCAGCTCTGACACACATTAAGTCCACCCCCTTCCTGTAGGCTAGGTCGTTCTCGCCCTGTTGGATAACCACCGCCTCCGGGGGACCTTCCAGGGCGATTCTTGATGTTAATGAGGGGAGGAATTCCGCCCATCGCATTCCACAGCGCGCGATCCAGGACACCCTGACATTGTCTGGGAGTTCTAGGCCGTCTCCCCAGCCCCTGGTGACAGCTCGGATTTTGGCCCAATGGACAATGCTGTGGCAGACGATCCACAGGCGCACCGCCCCAGTACCTGAAAGCGAAAGAGTAAGAGAGCTGGGTCAGGGTGATGATGGGGAGGGGGATCATTAAAATGGTTTCCGGGTGTACCCTCTGTACGTGTTGGACTTCCAGCGACCCATATCCATTATCCTTTCTGCTGGCAAGCCCAGGTGCACGGCCGTGGTGGCTGCGCCAATGCGAAATGAGTGCGCGGCATACTCCTCAGATGGAAGCCCAATGGCAGCGATAGCCTTGCGCATAACCCTTGTGAATTGATGTTTTGACAGGTGGGAGCCATCTGCATGTATGAAAAAGGGGCCAATGGTGTTTGGTCTTAAATACAGGTATCTTCTTGCGTCTTTTACCGGGCAAGGGCCAGACTTCTGGGTAGCTTGCAAGCGAATTAGGGCCCCTCTCCCGAGCTGATCGGTTTTTGAACTACGAATTTTTAAAATCACATCAGTGCGGGACAAGGTCACGTCCTCCAAGAGGAGCCCCCTGTTATTTAAATCCGGTTGGTCTTCACAGACCACCTCGCCTATGCGTAATGCACCAAAGAAGGCGAATGAAAAGGCTGCTGAAAATAATCTGGCTTCATACTTAGACCAGCAGATGACCTTGAGCTTCTTGTGTATTTGCAAGTGTACGTCATATGTTATGGGCCTTCTGCTGTTGGAGCTAGGGGGCTGTAGTCTGCGCCAGCCCTCTAAAAGCTTCCCCACAACGAAGTGTGCGCAAGGGTCGACTGAGAACATGGCCTTGCAGAAGAACAATATTGCTGCGGATTGAATATTGAGAGTTTTAGGTGCACGCCCCAAGTCGTGAAGGTGCACGAGGTATTTTAAGACCTCTGACTTGGTTGGGGGCTTGCCCGGCCTATATAGCCCCTTTCTCTGGTGAAATGCTGTGAAGTCTGACCACGCCTTTTTATAAGATCTTAGGGTTGAGGGAGCAATTGATGCCAATACTCCCTTTAGCACTTCTCGTTCCCAATGCTCCAAAGGTGCTCCGGAAATGGCTGAGGCAGTTGCTGCGCATCCGGTGCCAATGAGCAAAAGCAATCCATCTGGAAACGAGACAGAGCATCCGCAATGTTGTTACTAGCACCAGGTATAAATTTGGCCGAGACATACAAATTTAGCCGCAAGAAAGAAAGGAGAAAAGACCGCAAGAGAGCGGCCACCCTGGGAGAACGCGAGGATTGTTTATTTAAGACTGCAACCACTGCCTGGTTGTCCGTCCAAAGGCAGACCCTGTGGTCTTTGAACTGCTCAGCCCATAAATGAATTGCCACTACAATGGAAAAAAATTATAAGAATGTTAAATCCCGCAGTATAGGTTTACCCTGCCATGATGAAGGCCACCACTGCGTGCACCACTGACCTCTGAAGTAGACGCCGAATCCCAAAGAACCTGCTGCATCTGAATGCACCTGAAAATCGGCCTGCAGAGCCATGTTATCTTGCCAAAGAGAGATGCCATTATATTCATCCAAGAATTCAAGCCAGCCCCCGAGATCTGATTTTACTGCTTTTGAAAGACGCACCCTATTGTGTGGTGCCCGTAAGCTCCCTGATAATTTCGCCAGTTGCCCACAGAAGGGGCGACCCGGGGAAACCACTCGACAGGCAAAGTTAAGGTGACCTAGGAGGGATTGGATTTGTTTGAGAGTAACCTTCCTTAGCGGCAATAGCTGTGAAATGAGCTCTTTCAGAGCGGTAAGCTTGTCGGAAGGGAGGCGTGATGTTTGAGCAATTGTGTCAAGCTCAATGCCTAAGTAGGTCATAGTTGTGACTGGGCCTTCCGTTTTTTCGTTAGCCAAAGGGACGCCCAGCTCCTCAGCCAAGGACTTGAAAGCCTGTAACAGGGTTGCGCAGTCTTGTGCATTACTTGCGACCAGAATAAAGTCATCCAAGTAATGCCCCACCCCCTCAGAACCGGTTTTAAATTTCAAAGCCCAATCCAGGAATGTACTAAAAGTCTCGAAGGCCGCACAGGCAATTGAGCATCCCATGGGCATGGCCTTATCGATGAAAAAAGACCCCTCAAATTTGAAACCCAGCCAGCGGAAATCCTGGGGGTGGACTGGAAGGAGGCGAAAAGCCGATTCGATATTGCACTTGGCCAAGAAGGCGCCCCTACCAAAACCACGAACAAGCTTTACTGCTTGATTGAAAGATGTATATTTTACTGAGCACAGCTCCTGAGGGATTGCATCATTAACTGAGGCACCCTTTGGGTAAGAAAGGTTGTGTATCAACCGGAATTCCCCAGGGGCCTTTTTGGGGACAATACCTAGCGGTGAGATGTGAAGATTATCCATGGGGGGTTCCGAAAATGGGCCAGCTAACCTTCCAGCCAAGATTTCCTTTTGTATCTTTTTCATTGCAATGTCGGGCCTCTCCATAACTGATTTTTGATTAAGGGGGTTTCCGGAATCAGGTATGAATGAGACCGGGATTCTGAAGCCGTAGGAGAACCCTTCCCATAGGAGAAGGGCGGCCTGCCTATTAGGGTATAAGTCTAAGAACGTTTTTAAGGGCTGTAGTTTGATGGGGGAGTGAGCTAAAGCGAGGGACAAATTAGTAGCGGTTGCCTGCTGTGCTGTGGGAGGGTCCAGGAGTACCTGCGGGGGCACCTCGATTACCCTGATGGAGGTGACCCCTGCTGCCCCGAAAGGGCTGCTGTTTACTCTTGTAGCAGGCTGTTGCTGGATGGCTGCCTAGACACTTTTCGCATTCGTGTAGGTCCTTACAAGAAGGGCGTTGGCAGGCTGCTCCCCTATTAAAATCCCAACATTGTTTGCGACGTTTTGCGTCCACCTTGGTAGATTTAGCGGGGTCCTGCATTTTCTTTTCGATGCTCCATCCAATAGTTCTGGTCCCTCAGGTCCCAGCGGGTGGACGGTAACAGCAAGGCATTTCTACGAAAGTCCATGTTTTGCGGTGCGAATTGGCCCTTCTCTCATGCATCCACAAGAGGGCCCCAGTCTCCTCTCCTTCTCCCCAGTAGCTCTCCATGTGAGCATCGCTATCGCCCTCTGAAGAAGAGGTACCTGTTTCATCCTCGGAGTCAGATGGCTCACTTCTCTTGCTCTTCTTGGAAATGTGCTTCCTCTTAGCTTTCCTCTTCCCACCCTTGGCACCGGTGTCCTGAGGGACTGGGTCAGTGGATGCCGATGTTGTCTGCTGAGGAGGTAGCTCTTCATCCGAAGAAGACCCAGATGCACCCTCTGAAAGAATGGGCTGAGAAGGTGTGTCCTGAAACAAACTAGGGACATCAATTACTTGCTGATTTGAATTAGCGCGGGTGGGCCGTGATGCTTTGGCGGCGGCCCCCAGGCGACTGGATTTTGCAGCGCCGGATTTAGACTTCTGCGTGCATGAGGATTGTGAACGCGTTATAGGCCCGCTAGCCGACCCCCCGCCAGGTTGCGCCGCACTAGATGCAGACGTTGAGGTACCTGCCCGGACCTGCTCACTGGGGCGGGGTGTGTGTGTGTCTGGAATACAATCCTGGGAGGCCACCACCGCTGTGGCAGTACCGGCAGCCAGAGGCCTGCATTGCAAGTAAAAGGTTTGAATTGCCACAAAGAATTGAGCTATGGCTTGAGGGTTACAGGGCATGGCAGGTGTTTGGGAACCATCGGGTGCTCCTATCTGCCATGCTAACGATGCTAACGATAATAATATACTACCAAGATTAGATGTGCACCTGTGTGGCCTGGGAATTTGAGCACCTAATGAAATATCATGTGTGTGTGTATGTATGTATCTAAATTTATTTATTATATATATATATATATATATATATATATATATGCTTTCGTAGATTT
>JAXCMG010009985.1:400593-430051 GCA_034642415.1 Podarcis siculus
AAATCTACGAAAGCATATATATATATATATATATATATATATATATATAATATTTATTTATTTAATGTAATTGATATTTATTATTTATTTGTTAATATTTATTTATTGTTATTATTGTTGTTGTTATTATTAATATTGTTATAGTTAGGAATATGTATCCAATAAGAAGCCTAGAGGATATACGATATATATATAATAATAAGCCTGCAGAAAGACCTCTCCCTAACCAAGCAATAAATTCCGCTCAAGGCCGCGTGCCTGAATTTAGTTACAGCTCACTCACTGCCAACAAGACACAGATCTATAGTATGCCCTATGAATTATTCCCTTGTTAAGTATTCCGGCAAGAGAAGACTTCCAATGAATTATTCAGACTCTTTAGTAAGCCTATGAATTATTTAAACCCCTAGACAGATTCCTGTAATTAACGCCGCTTGAATTATTAATATTTCAGGCAGCGCAATGAATTAAAGATGAAGCATTATGAACTAGAGCACACAAAGGCAGACTATTCCTCCCAAAGTTGCCCCCTTTTTCAGGGCAGCAATGCAAGGCACGCCTATCTTGCTACTCGGTAAGCCTCCCTTGCTGCTCAGAACTGCTAGAAACTGTCTGCAAAGTAACCTTGCCAGTGACCGCTACAAAGAATACAAGGCTACCCTAGCAGGGACACCGTGTAGCCCTCAAGGATAATGTAGCTCCTTTTGGGTTGGAAAGCAATCGCCTAGCAGGGCAATCGCCGGTAGATTGCTAACAAAAGGATGCCTCTCCCAAAATGGTCGCTGTAGGGACCACGTGGTCCAGACAAAATGGTGACTGCTCGCAGCTGTAGTCAAGGCAACTGCAGCCGCCTCCGCCGCTGCAAAGGTAATTATCACTCACAAAAATCACCCTAAAGAATTTTATAAATCAATTGCCGTGCGTTAGCCGCATTCAGCTCCAATCAGGAGCCCCACAAGGCTCTTACCTCTATAAAGCTGGCAGCACTCTTTAAACGCTAGAACCCCTAGCCCGGTGAGCAAAACTGCGGCGATGTGAATTCCAATAAAACTAAGCTCCGCCGCCACCCCTCCAAATGCACGCTGGCGCCGTAAGTAATAACCAAATCGGTCCCCAGAGCCTGTGATTCCCCCCCCCCGCTAACTGACTCTGAATGCACCCGCAATCCCTGATGCGGCAAACCTTCCGTGAGCGCTGCAGCAGCTCACGACCGTGGATCACTTCCTAGGGTCCCTGAGGGCAGCTGCGAGGCCGTTAATTGAACGCAGGTCGCCGGATCACAGTAAGGAGCCGCAGCGAGACACACGGTAGCCGCTCCGAAGCTGTGCGTAAAAGCTCCGTGGCGGTTCCACAGGAACCACGGCACTGGACCAACCCGGCGAATGCTCGGAAGGCTTTGGGCTGCACAACTCCGCTGCTTGCGCGGTGACCGAAGCCGCATCCCTGGTCCGCTTGCGATCCCTTAGGCAGAGAAATGTAGGAGGAGGGCGGTTAGCACGATGCGCGGGAGCTGGGCGACTCGAAAGGAGGGCTCCGGTAGCTCGGAAAATATGCCTTCCCAAATGACCGGTGTGGCTGAATGAAGCCTCGACCAGGAAACTGTACCGCGGAAAAACCTGTAAGGTAAACAGAAAAAGAAAACAAAAGGCCGAAGAAACAGCAAAGAAACAAGAAGCCCGTAAGAACTAGGACCAAACCGCAGCTGAAATGAAGGGGGAAAGGTGCGTTCTCGGGCTGCGCTGTCCTTAAATGACCCCCAGCTCCGCCCCTGAATCCAGCCGATTGGCTGGCCCAGAGTATGATGCGGCCCGAGGATTCCCCAGATTGCGCGGGGCTGAAGGCAGCCCCGCGCGGATGTTAGTGGGCGTGAGCCCGCAACCAACCCCCCCCCGATGTCGGGAGTGGCTTTATCAGGTAGATGATACTGAAGAAGCATTTTCTGATACTACACTGTACAGAAGTGTGCTAGGCAAACTAAACTCCCCTGCATGAGTGCAGGGCCCTGCTCCTGCCACTCACCACCTGGCCCAGGGCGGGGCCTGACAGGCCTCACAAGGACGGTTGCTGTCACTGCTGCTGCTGCCCAGGAGGACCTGGAGGGGCGCAGAGTTCTTTTTAAAAATTTTTAAAATTTTCCTTTCCCTTTTGATTTTTTTGTATGGGGTGGGATGGATGTTTGGTTGGGCTTGGGAATTTGTTTGATTTTGATGGATTTGTAATTTTTACAGTTTTTGTTTGTATTGTTTTATTATTTTCTGGGGGGGTTGTGTTTGTTTTAAGGTTTTATTTTGTTCTTAAGGGGAGGGATCAGGGCTGCCGGGGAGTGGGTCCCAGCCAACAAAATGGCTGGGGCATGTTCCACAGAGGGGGATGCGCTGGGACAACTGATCTCAGTGATCATGGGTAGGAGGAGGAGTTACGCTAAGACCAGACCATGTCATTACAGAGGAGGCAGTTTTAGTCGTCTGAGGACTATCCCTGCCTCCGGGTCTGGTCCTGACCGGACGGATACTAGAATCAGCAAGGGATACCCACATGACCTGAAGGTGCTGCTGTGCAATGCCAGGTCAATGATTCATAAGACCACTGCCATCCATGACCGGATCATGGATGGAGGACTTGACCTGGCATGTGTAACAGAGACTTGGTTGGATGAAGCAGATGGGCGTGTCCTTGCCGCTGCTTGTCCACCAGGTTTCTCTTGAGCACAGCAACCCAGGCCTTGTGGGAGGGGAGGGGGGGTTGCAGTGATTTTTAGGAAGTCATTAGTTTGCACCAGGTGTCCTATTGTGAAGACCCAGTTCTCTGAGTGCATGTTCTGGAAGCTGGGCAATAGGGGCAGTACAGGATTCCTTTTGGTGTACCGACCTCCCCGCTGCACCAAGGATTCCCTGCCCAAGCTGCTTCAGGTTGTGGCGGATGTTCTCCTGGAGACACCTACTTTGGTTGTCCTAGGTGATTTTAACATCCATGCCGACACGACCTTACAAGGGGCCGCTCGGGACTTCATGGAAAGCATGGCCTCCATGGGGCTGTCCCTGAATAAGTCTGGCCCAACCCATAGCCACGGACATGCCTTGGACCTGGTGTTGACCTCTATGGATGTTAGTGATCTGACACTAAGTAAAAGCGAAACGAAAGAAGTGCCATGGTCAGATCACTTCCTGGTGCAACTGGACTTCTCCGCGACCCTTCCCCTCTGCAGGGAGGTGGGACCGATTCGGATGGTCTTCCCCCCGCCACTTAATGGATCAAATTGGCTTCCAGAGAGTGGTGTTTGTTTGTTTGTTTGTTTAGTCGTTTAGTCGTGTCCGACTCTTCGTGCCTCCATGGACCAGAGCACGCCAGGCACTCCTGTCTTCCACTGCCTCCCGCAGTTTGGTCAGACTCATGGTTGTAGCTTCGAGAACAGTGTCCAACCATCTCGTCCTCTGTCGTCCCCTTCTCCTTGTGCCCTCAATCTTTCCCAACATCAGGGTCTTTTCCAGGGAGTCTTCTCTTCTCACGAGGTGGCCAAAGTATTGGAGCCTCAGCTTCACGATCTGTCCTTCCAGTGAGCACTCAGGGCTGACTCCAGAGAGTGGTAGGGGATGCTTTATCCCATGTTGATGG
Source organism: Podarcis siculus (assembly GCA_034642415.1). NCBI lineage: Eukaryota > Metazoa > Chordata > Lepidosauria > Squamata > Lacertidae > Podarcis > Podarcis siculus. The sequence goes on from JAXCMG010009985.1 coordinate 404,206, forward strand.
CCTTTCAGCTGATTCCCTGGTGGCCCGCTGGAATGTGGAGTTAACCAGGGCTATTGACTGTTTGGCTCCGAAGCACCCTCTCCGATTGCATGGAGTCCGGACAGCCCCGTGGTTTTACACGGATCTGAGGGCGATGAAACGATTGTTGAGACGGCCAGAGCGCCGGTGGCGGATGACCCACTCTGAAGCTGACTGGACACGGGTTAGAGCTCAATGTCGAGCCTACCAAGTGGATGTAACGACGGCGAAGAAGACATTCTTCACCGCCTCTATTGCATCTGCAGAAAACAGCAGCAGGAGACTTTTTCAGGTGGTTTGCAATTTAGCGGAACCACCTGCTACATCGGGGCCCAGTACGGGCCACATGATCTCCTGCAATGATTTTACAAAGTTTTTTGCAGATAAAGTTGCTCAGATTCGGGAAGAGGTAGACACCACCATGGGAGCAGGGCCGGGGCGGGAGAGTGCTAGAGTCCTGTCTAGTCAAGTTGTGTGGGATCAATTCCAATCTGTTACCTCCGAGGATGTGGACAGGCTGCTTGGATGAGTGAAACCAACCACCTGTCTCCTTTATCCTTGCCCATCCTGGCTTATAAAAGCTAGCCGGGAAGGGCTGGGCGATGGGCTTCGCTGAAAGAGGCGGTTATTAAACCACTTCTTAAAAAAAACATCTTTAGATGCGGCCACGATGGCCAACTATCGCCCAGTCTCAAATCTTCCATTCTTGGGCAAGGTGATTGAGCGAGTGGTGGCTGAACTACTGCAGGCATGCCTGGAAGAAGCAGACCATTTGGATCCCTTCCAGTCGGGATTCAGGCCTCATCATGGACTGAAACTGCCTTGTTCGCACTGGTTGATAATCTCCGGCGGGCTAGGGACAAAGGTGAGAGCTGTTTCCTAGTTCTGCTGGATCTCTCAGCGGCAGTTGATACCATCAACCATAACATCCTTCTGGACCGTCTTGAGGGGCTGGGAGCTGGGGGCACTGTTATACGGTGGTTCCGCTCCTTCCTCCTGGGCCGTGTTCAGAAAGTGATGTTGGGGGATGAGTGTTCAGACCCCTGGGCTCTCACCTGTGGGGTGCCTCAGGGTTCTGTCCTCTCCCCCAAGCTTTTCAACATTTACATGCAGCCGCTGGGAGAGATCATCAGGGGGTTTGGGTTGGGTGTTCATCAGTATGCGGATGATACCCAGCTCTACTTCTCTTTCAAATCAGAACCAGTGAAGGCGGTGAAGGTCCTGTGTGAGTGTCTGGAGGCGGTTGGAGGATGTATGGCGGCTAACAGATTGAGATTGAATCCTGACAAGACAGAAGTACTGTTTTGGGGGGACAGGAGGCGGGCAGGTGTGGAGGATTCCCTGGTCCTGAATGGGGTAACTGTGCCCTGAAGGACCAGGTGCGCAGCCTGGGAGTCATTTTGGACTCACAGCTGTCCATGGAGGCACAGGTCAATTCTGTGTCCAGGACAGCTGTTTATCAGCTCCATCTTTTACGCAGGCTGAGACCCTATCTGCCTGCGGACTGCCTCGCCAGAGTGGTGCATGCTCTGGTTATCTCCCGCTTGGACTACTGCAATGCACTCTATGTGGGGCTACCTTTGAAGGTGACCCGGAAACTACAACTAATCCAGAATCTGGCAGCTAGACTGGTGACTGGGAGCGGCCACCGAGACCACATAACACCGGTCTTGAAAGATCTACATTGGCTCCCAGTATGTTTCCGAGCACAACAACACAATCCGAGTCTTGGTGCTGACCTTTAAAGCCCTAAACGGCCTTGGTCCAGTAGATCTGAAGGAGCGTCTCCACCCCCATCGTTCTGCCCGGACACTGAGGTCCAGTGCCAAGGGCCTTCTGGTGGTTCCCTCGCTGTGAGAAGCCAAGTTACAGGGAACCAGGCAGAGGGCCTTCTCGGTAGTGGCACTTGCCCTGTGGAACGCTCTCCCACCAGATGTTAAAGGCATCTGAAGGCAGTCCTGTTTAGGGAAGCTTTTAATGTTTAACAAACCACTGTATTTTAATACTTTGTTGGAGGCCATTCAGAGTGGTTGTGAAGCCCAGCCAGATGGGTGGGGTATAAATATATTATTATTATTATTATTATTATTATTATTATTATTATTATTATTATTGCTATTATTATTATTATATTTGGCAGTGAGTTTGGAGGCGGCTGGTGGGTATCTCTGCCCCTGGCACCAGGTCTATTTTGCAGTCATAAGGACTGTGGGGGGGTAGCCGGTCTGCCTCCTTCTCACAGAACACGTCTCTGAAGGACTTATACTGCGGGGGTATCTTTCTCTCCTATCCAGTGAGAGGCCCACAGACCGTCATCCCGTTGGCCTCACCTCTTCTCTCCGTCTTCATTCCTAGACAGTGGAGTCTGCAGTACGCCAATGAGAAGGGCATGGATCTCTGTCCCCATGAGATCACTGGGTCATGTCGAGATAGCCAGCTCATTCCCAAGACCACGGGGTAGGAGGTCAACCTGGTGATGTGGAGTGCAATGGTCTCTTGATGACCCGGCAACTCTAGCCCTATGGGCATTGTGGCCTCCGACACCCAGCCTGACTGCAACGGCCTTCCGTCTATAATCCGCACTTCTAAAGGAGATTCCAACGTCTGTGTCTCTATTCCCAACCTTCTCACTAGGTCTACGTCAATAAAGTCTGTTGACGCTCCCGAATCGATGAGGATGTGTACACGCTCGCCCCTTCCATCTGGGAGTTGTAGCGTAGCACCCATGGTGTTTACTGGTATGACCGGTCCAGGCAGAGGCCCTTCCGTCCCTTCTCCTCCCAACCTGAGGCCTCCGGAATGGGTTGGGGCAGATCTTTTCTTGACAGCGTCTCTCTGCACTCAGCTGGGCTGAGGTCGTCTTTCACTCTGCACGCCTGTCCTCCTCTGCATATGTTAGGTTTCTGTTTTCTGCCACTGTGCTGTGCTTGGAGTTACAAGACTCTGTTTTGCATTCCAGACATTCCAGATGGTTGGAAGTCTCATGGAAGACAGGAGACGGATGTGATTTTACTGGTTTCCTGTTCCTTTGTTTTCCAGTTGCCCTCTGCTTTCACAGAGAGAGGATGTATATTCTTTTCTGTCTGTGTAGCTAGAAATAAAACGTAGCGATGTATCTCATATTTCTCGTCCTTCTGCTGCTGTTTGTATACTCTGCATAATGGGAACGTGCCTGGAACCTCATCAAAGGCTTAGGTCGTTAATCACTGTCGGAGGAGATTCTGAAGACTTGACCGGAGGAGTAGCTCGGACGTGCGGAGATTCCGACAGGAAACAAGAAACAGGAAACCAGTAACATCACACCCATCTCCCGTGAGACTTCCAGCAGTCTGGAATGTCTGGAATGTTAATAGAGTCTTGTGACTCCAAAAACTGCACAGTGGCATAACAGAAATCTAACATCCCCCCCCCTTTCTGTGAACACCACTGGGCAGTGTGTCAGTACAATCGCAGTACAAACCCAGTTTCTGTACATAGGTACAGTGTTGATCCATTGGAACACCCTTGGACAATAAATCAGCAGGAATTTCATTACCTGGCATGTAGGACACTGTTATGAGTCCTTTCTGAACACATTCTCTATCATGTTGCAGCTTCAATTGCAAGTGCTTTGTGCTTTGCTTACAACCTTCAGAAGTCAGCAAAGCCAAACATGCTTTGTTATCCTGATAAACCTGGATTGGACACTTTACAGGAATTCTCATGTCTTGACACAATTGTAACAACCATTCACAATCCACAAGTGAATAAGACAGTGCATTCAGTTCAGCTTCACAAGAACTTAAGCTTACTGTTGTTTGCTTCCTGCACGACCAATCAAATAGACCCTGGTTGTACATGTAGCAAACTCCAGACGTGCTTTTCCTGTCTGTAGTGTCACTTCCAAAACTCGCATCAGCAAATATCTCAAGACCGCCAGACTTCTGATTGTTAAATGTCAGTCTGTAGTGCATAGTGCCTTTCAAATAGCGTGCTATGCATTTCAGAGCTTTCCAATCCTTAACAGTAGGATTGTTGACATGTCTGCTTAGCAAATTAGTGCTAACTGCAATGTCAGGTCTTGAACATCTGGAATTAATAATAATAATAACAACAACAACAACAACAACAACAACAACAACAATAATTTTATTATTTATACCCCGCCCATCTGGCTGGGCTTCCCCAGTGATTTTGGGCGGCTTCCAAAAATATTAAAATAATGTAATACACCAAACATTAAAAGCTTCCCTAAACAGGGCTGCCTTCAGATGTCTTCTAAAAGTCTGGTAGTTGTTGTTCTCTTTGACATCTGGTGGGAGGGCATTCCACAGGAAGGGTGCAGTAATCCAAGCAAGAGATAATTAGAGCATGCACCACTCTGGCGAGGCAGGCCGCGGGCAGGTAGGGTCTCAGCCTGCATACCAGATGGAGCTGATAAACAGCTGCCCTGGACACAGAATTGACCTGCGCCTCCATGGACAGCTGTGAGTCCAAAATGACTCCCAGGCTGCTTCCCCCTTATGTTAGCGAGACATTGAGGGCATAAGAAGAACAAGGGAAGAGAACTGGGGCAGAGGTCCTTTTGGATTTTTCAAATCTAAGCAATTTGCTTTAAGCTCTGCAAAAGCCTTCATGATTCAAGCATGGATTATATAAAAATCATCATAAAGATATGTGGTTATATATGGATATATGGATAACTGATTATATGGAAAGCATAAGGGTAAAATTCACCCAGGTGATCCTGCTTCAAGCCTGCATACCAGATGGAGCTGATAAACAGCTGCCCTGGACACAGAATTGACCTGTACCTCCATGGACAGCTGTGAATCCACAATGACTCCCAGGCTGCGCACCTGGTCCTTCAGGGGCACAATTACCCCATTCAGGACCAGGGAGTCCTCCACACCCGCCCGCCCCCTGTCCCCCAAGAACAGTACTTCTGTCTTGTCAGGATTCAACCTCAATCTGTTAGCCACCATCCATCCTCCAACCGCCTCCAGACACTCACACAGGACCTTCACTGGTTCTGATTTGAAAGAGAGGTAGAGCTGGGTATCATCCGCATATTGATGAACACCCAACCCAAACCCCCTGATGATCTCTCTCAGCGGCTGCATGTAGATGTTGTAAAGCATGGGGGAGAGGACAGAACCCTGAGGCACCCCACAGGTGATAGCCCAGGGGTCTGAACACTCATCCCCCAACACCACTTTCTGAACACGGCCCAGAAGGAAGGAGCGGAATAACAGTGCCCCCCAGCTACAGTGCCCCCCAGCTCCCAGCCCCTCTAGATGGTCCAGAAGGATGTTATGGTTGATGGTATCAAAAGCTGCTGAGAGATCCAGCAGAACTAGGAAACAGCTCTCACCTTTGTCCCTAGCCCGTCAGAAATCATCAACCAGAGGTTTAAAAATTAAAGAAGGTAAAGTGGATTGAGAGAACTTTTCGTCCCTCTCCCATAATACTGACCTCAGGGGCACCCAGCGAAAGGAAGTGTAGCCTTATTGGAATTCACCGATTGGGTCAGCGTTGCTCCGGGACAGGAGGAAGGAAGTCAAATGACACCTGAGGTTGATTCAAAGAAAGAGTTTATTCTGCTCTCCGGATAGCAGAAGGCACTTGCGTGATCAAGTCCACAGCAAGTCCAAAGAAATGAGAAGTTTCCTGCAGTATATATATCCTCAAGGCACCCTCTCACTCCTCCCCTAGGAGCCCAACCACGTCGGCGTACGTACACAGGTTGACATCACATATGTTCCTGCTCTGGTACTCTCAACCATAAAAGGATCTTCCTTCCTGTACTTCTGACCATAAAAGGATATTTCTGTTCCTACACCTATCTTGGAGCAAGAGGTCACTGTTGGAATTCTGCCAGGGTCAGAGGAATGTGCCTCAGCGTAGGCACCGGCAGATATTCCTGTCGACCTCCCCGCGTCTCCCTCTGCTGATAAGCAGGTGAGGTCCCGGCGATTCTTCTCAGTGTGAGAGGAACACACCGTTCTTCCTCTCTCCCCTTTGGTGTCCCCCAGGGAGGGGAAAGAAGCAGACAGAAAGCTATTTACATCCTTTATTTTCTGTCCCTCATCTCAGTCCAGAGAATTATGTCTGCACCCAACAACAGCAAGAAGAAACTCCTCCCAAGTACATCCAGTACAGGGTCATATGACACACTGAGCTAACATCCGGTGCTCAGTACAGAATGGACTGCCCCTTTGTTCCCATGGCAACAGTCACAAACATCCTGTCTGGCTTTCCAGCCCCAAGCAGCTGGCTGAGCTGCTTGAGCCTTTGCTTGCTGCAGCATTGGTGCTTTATGGTAACAGTCACTACTTCCGAGAACATGCTCTGGCGTTAGTCCCAGACTTGGGTCTCTGCGTCATTTGTGGTCAGGACATAAGATATGTCTGTGTCTGTTCTACTGGTAAAGTCAATGCCAGTCTTGCCGTCAAACTGATAAGGGAGAGAGCTGTGTTCTTGTTTTGCATTTGCTCAACGGCTAAAGTTTATGCATTTTAGCTAAGGAGAAATGGGGATTTTGGTACAGTTTAAAAACTGCCTGCACAGTCAGTTTTGGGGTTTGTGAAACCCATTCCTTCAGAAGTACCACTTCACTCCATGAGAGATTAAACTATGGAGTTAACTGTATGAATATTTAGTGATGGCCACGGGGAAAAATTAAAATATTTTTGGAACAAAAACTCTAGCCCACTGGTCTTATGCACCCTTTTAGAATTAACCTTGGGAAATTATTCCAATAAAAGAGACCACTCCAATACATAGAGCTTTCTTAGTGTTATGTACTGAAGTTCTCACCCTGGGCCAGCAGGGGGATACTGTAGATAGTTATGCAAATGAAGGATCGAAAGTGACGTTCAGTGATTGGCTGGTTTGTATGCAAATGAAGGATAGAAAGTGACGTTCGGTGATTGGATAGTTTTAGAAAATGGCAATACTTACATTGTTCTGGAGCTCTATATAAGCAGGCTGACTGAGCTCCTCAGTGCAGTTCTGTTCCAGCTTACAAATAAAGAGCTGCTTTGGAAGAATCGCTGTGTCGTCTGATATGTTCACCCACAACTTAACACTGGTGACGAAGGTGGGATCGATGGACATCAGAGCACAGCCAGATGCGGCCATCCTCTGAACTGAGCTGAATCACTGAGCGAAATCACTGAACAAAACCAATTCAGAGCTGACTGTTCTGGCTAGAGCACTGTGTTCCATCCATCGCCCTTCACGCCAGCATCAGAATCATGGCTTCACTTGTGCCTCTACCGCCGTTTGCCCCAGCCTCTGAATCATGGGACTCCTACCTCGCTCGGTTCGACTGCTACCTCCAAGCCAACAAGCTGACAGCAGTATCAAAGGAATGGAAGCGGGGCTTATTCCTCAGCCTCTGTGGGCCTGAGGTGTTTGAGACGGCCCGAGCATTGGTTGCGCCTGAAGCAGTCCAGGCAACACCATGGGACATGATCCAAGAGAAGCTCCGCAACCACTACGGGCCAAAGCCGTCTAAGATTGCTGCCTTCCATGCGTTTTACCACCAGAACCAGGCAGAGGGGGAGTCAATCAACAACTACACCACCGCCCTGCGACAGGCTGCAATGCACTGCGAGTTCTGAGACTTAGACGATGCCCTGATGGATCGAATCGTCTGTGGGGTCCGGGACATCCATCTGCAACGGCGTCTCCTCGCCAAGCCAGACCTCACGCTGCAGAAAGCCATTGAGGAGGCCGTGGCCTCGGAAGCTGCTGAACACTCCGCCCAGGAGATCCGCAAGGCCAGCAGCCCGCGTCTTGCTAGGAAGCCAGTTCCAGTGCATCACAAAGAGGCCAGCAGTGATGAGGCATCCTCCAGTGAAGGCGATGATGTGCACCAGACAAAGCGGGAGCGCAGGAAGTTCCAAAAGAAGTCCAAGGGCCAACCGGAATGTGCCGGCTGCGGAGGCAACCATTCCCGTGCCAAGTGTCGATTCAGAGACACCATCTGTCGGACGTGTTCCAGAAGGGGCCACATCGCTAAGGTCTGCTGATCGGCTCCGTCTGACACCCCCCCTTCACTGACTCGCAAGTCCAAGTCTTCACTCCAGTCTGCCAAGGAAAGCTGTTTCGCTCTCACCAACTGCCGCTGCCCGTCTGGAACCACGATTGGCCAAACCGACTTGCCTACGCGACGCAAGCTGAACGTCACGGTGCTCATTGAAGGAGCTCCATGTGACATGGAGATCGACACCAGGTCTGCCCTGTCCATCGTGTCTTGGAGCACCATCAAAAGACTGGTACCCAGAGTGTCCAAAAGGCAACTCGACTCTCACCACGTACACCTGAGAGACTACCAGGGAAACGACATTCTCGTGGTAGGCGTTGGCCGGTTCCAGATCGCCTTCAAGGATTTTTCGGGCCTGCTCCGACTGGTGGTGGTCGAAGATCAGCGGCCAAGCCTCCTAGGGCTAGACTGGTTTGATGCCCTCGGCCTGGAAGTCACTGGCATCAACTGCATCTCTAACACAGAGGCTGAGGGTCTGGTCAAAGTCTTTGCTGAGGTTTTTGATGGCACTTTGGGGCAATATACAGGTATGCCCATCTCCTTTAGCCTTGATCCACAAGTCGCCCCCATCAAGCTAAAGCCACGCCTGGTTCCCTTTGCTCTCAAGGCTAAGGTGGACGAACAACTGGACAAGCTGATCGCCCAAGGAGTTTTGGAGCCAGTTGACCATGCCAAGTGGGAAACCCCCATCGTCACGCCTGTCAAGCCAGAAGGGTCGGTGAGAATCTGCGCTGACTACAAGTGCACGATCAACAAGGCACTTCAGCAGCACGCTTACCCGGTTCCTGTTGTTCAACACCTGCTGCATTCCTTGGGTGAGGGTAAGGTCTTTGCTAAGCTGGACCTTGCCCAAGCCTATCAACAACTGCCCGTCAATGATGCCACTGCTGAAGCCCAGACGATCGTCACCCACCGAGGGGCATTCCATTGCCGCCGTTTGCAGTTCGGGGTGAGTGTGGCTCCTGGCATCTTCCAAAGCCTTCTGGAGCGTCTCCTGCAATGGCTTCCGGGCGTGGTACCATAGTTTGATGATGTCTTGTTGTCCGCAGACTCACACCAGCAGCTGTTCGAGCGCCTCCATGCCGTGCTGACCAGGTTCCAGGAGGCCGGGCTCAAGGTAAAGAGGGAGAAGTGCCAGATCGTCATTCCACAGGTGGAGTTCCTGGGCTATCTTATCGACGCCTCCGGCCTTCACCCGACCACATCCAAGACCCGTGCTATCCAGCAGGCCCCCATCCTAAAGAACAAGACGGAGTTGCAGGCGTTCCTGGGACTGCTGAACTTTTATAACGTGTTCCTGCCCCACAAAGCCACGGTGGCTGAGCCTCTTCACCGACTCCTCAGCACAAAGACACCTTGGTCCTGGGGTCATCGGGAGACGGCTGCCTTCAACACGGTCAAGGCTCTCCTTTCATCGGACAGTGTGCTGGTACAGTACAGTCAAGCCAGGCCGCTGGTCCTTGCCTGCGACGCCTCACCTTTTGGCATTGGCGCTGTCCTTAGTCAGACGGAAGAGAAGCACCACTCGCCTACTTTTCCAGAACACTATCTCCAACGGAACGGAATTACAGCCAGCTCGACAAGGAGGCACTGGCATTTGTGGCTGGAGTGAAAAGGTTCCATGAATACCTCTACGGCAGGACTTTTGACCTCATCACCGACCACAAGCCGCTCCTGGGCCTCCTCGCCGGTGATCGACCAACTCCACCAGTCCTCTCGTCGCGCATGCTGCGATGGACTGTTTTCCTGGCTGCCTACCACTACCGGCTCGTCCATCGCCCGGGGAAATCGATGGGCCATGCCGACGCCCTCAGCCGTTGCCCTCTTCCAGCGTTTGTGGAAGACCCAGCTCCTGCTTCATCGCTCCTCCTGATTGAGGATCTTCCGGCAGCGCCTGTATCGGCTGCCACTGTAGCCTCTGCATCTGCCCAGGATTGCACCATCAGCCGTGTCCTCAACTGGGTGTGGAGGGGGTGGCCACAAGGGCCTTTTGCATTGGAGTTCCAACTGTTCGCAACCAGACAACATGAACTCTCGGCTCATCGCAGCTGTCTGCTGTGGGGAGACCGCGTCGTGATTCCCCAAAGACTCCGTCAACGCGTCCTGGAGGCTCTGCACGTTGGCCACCCGGGAATCGTCAAAATGAAGGCGTTGGCTCGGTGTTACATCTGGTGGCCTAACATGGACGATGCCATCACTGCCTGGGTGTCCGCCTGTCAAGCGTGCCAAGCATCGAGGCCTGCACCACCGGCAGCTAAGGGACACATCTGGGAGATGCCCAAGACACCCTGGTCGAGGGTGCACATTGATCTGGCTGGCCCCTTTCATGGCCGGACCTTTATGGTAGTGGTGGATGCCTATTGGAAATGGCTGGTTGTGGCCCTGATGCCCTCCACCACTACCGAGGCCGTCATCTGTGTGCTGCGAGGTCTCTTTGCGACGCATGGGTGTCCTGATGTCCTTGTCTCCGACAACGGACCACAGTTCACGTCAGGCACTTTTGAGCGGTATCTTTTGGGACTGGGCATCCGCCATGCCCTAACGGCACCATTTCATCCATCCAGCAACGGGCAAGCAGAGAGAATGGTGCACTCGGCAAAAGAGGCACTGGCGCGCCTGGACCGGGGAGACTGGCACGAGCAGGTTGCCGAATACTTGTTCGTACAACACATCACCCCTGCTGAACTGCTTATGGGCCGCCGCCTCAGGTCCCTGCTCGACCGGCTGCACCCAGACTTTGCCATGGCCGAACCCCCAGGCTGTGCCAACGCGCCATGGTCATTTGTTCCAGGAAACCAGGTCTTTGCCTGGAACTTTGTGGGGGACATTCCTTGGGTGCCAGCCACAGTAGTGGGAGTCACTGGACCTCACTCGTACCAAGTGGCACTCAAAGATGGACGCTTGTGGCGCCAGCACATAGACCAGCTTAGGCGCAGGGTTGGGGACTTGGACAGTACCATGGTGCCCCCAACTGCGCTCGTGGCTCCAGAACAGACACTTACAGATGGTGAGGCTCCACCTACACCTCTCTTGCAAACTGCCAGCGTGGAGCCGAACCAAGCTGCTTCAGAGGGTCTGCCAGACTTACCACAGACTCAGACCACTGCCGTGCCTGACATTCCACCAACTCCACTTGCGGAGATTCCACCCACAGCAGCGGATCCAGGGGACTTGGTTTCAACGCCACCTAGGGTCACACCACAGCCTCAGCAAGAATTGTGTGGCCCCCCGGACTTGGCTACCAGTCCCCGGCGGTCTGGCAGAGTTTCCAAGCGCCCAACTTATTTAAAGGACTATGTTGGACATGTATAACTGTTGGTCTAAGTATGTGAAATGTAACCGATATGCTTTTGTGCCTAATTGAACCATTACGTGTAGTGCTGTATGTCAGCATCACCCTTGAGCCAGTGCCACGAACTGGACTCATCTACTTCAGCCCCGACTGGGCTAGGCGAGCTGGGTAGCACTTCCAGAGACCACCTTCTGCACAGGAACAAGTCAAAGTGCTGTGGACTCACAGCTTAGAGTTGTGAGCACCGGATTCACTTCCACAAGAAGACAGTCGTCGCACAGCAGAGTATAGCAGAGTCTAGCAGAGCATAAACAACGACTCGGAGAGCAGCTCTGTAGAATATCTTCTTTATTCTGTCTACAACTATTATACAACTATATACAGAGCTATATGAGGTCTAAGCTTAAATGAATGCTGCACTACACTGAGTGTCTGCAGCTGCTCTTAGCAGCAACCTTATCTCTACACACGATCTGTAACACTCAGTCTCTCTCTCTCCGACACACTGACTGACTGACTGACTGACTGACTGACTGACTCTTTGATGTGGTGCTGAAGCAGAATAAGTAGAAAGCATAACACTGCCCCTCCTCTCTGATGAGAATCAGCAGACTCATCAGGAGATTCTTGGATATGGGAGGGGTGAAATCTCCTCATCCTCCCCCATTTCATCTGACCGTTTCAAGAATCTTTAACATAACTGCAATTTACACACACACTCCAAAAGTTGTTCTCTGCTTACAACCTTTGTTAACACATCTGTAGGTATCTCTCTCCCCCTTTATCTGTGACACTTTAACAATACCATTAAACAATTACTGTAACCACTCCGTGTCCATTAGGAAAGAGTTAAAGCATAAACCTCAATCTGCAGTTAAGACAAAATACATTTTGTGACAATACAAATGAATAAGCAGCTTCAAGAAAAATCTTCATACACGTTTCTCTCTCAGATACAAAATGACATTACTAATTAGGCAGATTTGAACAAACCATTTTTTATACTCAAACACACGCTTGCTCCTTCAATCCTGATCCTTTTAACATATTACACATGAACCACTTAAGATCAGGTAAGGAAATAAATAAAGCGTTTTGTGCTACTACTCTCAGCACACTTCATGCCTGGTTTAAAAACCCCACCAGAGTTGCTCGTGACCGCAGCCTTTGCGAACTCTTCAGAAAACCTTTTCGGTGGTACACCCTTGGTTGTTCTCTCGGATCTGCGCAAAACTCTCTGATCCTCTTGTTCTGGTGCTTCCTCCTCTTTGGGAGAATGGGGAGCTAAAGTAATAATAATAATAATAATAAATTTTATTTATATCCCGCCCTCCCCAGCTGAAGCCGGGCTCAGGGCGGCTAACAACACCAAAATAGTGCGACATTATAAAAACATTATAAAAATTAATTAAAATCAAGATTGATGGCAGCCATAAAGTTTTGTAAAGGTTGCCAAAGGAGGGAGTCAGGCTGCGCCCCAACCAAAGGCCTGGCGGAACAGCTCTGTCTTGCAGGCCCTACGGAAAGATGTCAAGTCCTGCAGGGCCCTTGTCTCTTGTGACAGAGCATTCCACCAAGTTGGAGCCGCAGCCGAAAAGGCCCTGGCTCTAGTTGAGGCCAGCCTAACCTCTCTGTGGCCTGGGACCTTCAAGGTGTTTTTGTTTGAAGACCGTAAGTTCCTCTGTGGGGCATACCAGGAGAGGCGGTCCCGTAGGTACGAGGGCCCTAGGCCGTATAGGGCTTTGAAGGTTAAAACCAGCACCTTAAACCTGATCCTGTACTCCACCGGGAGCCAGTGCAACTGGTATAGCAACGGATGAATGTGATCTCTAAGCGAAGACCCCGTAAGGAGTCTCGCTGCGGCATTCTGCACCCGCTGGAGTTTTTGGGTCAGTCTCAAGGGCAGCCCCACGTAGAGCGAGTTACAATAATCCAGTCTGGAGGTGACCGTCGCGTGGATCACAGTAGCTAGGTCAGGGCGAGAGAGGTAAGGAGCCAACTGCTTAGCTTGGCGGAGATGAAAAAATGCCGCCTTTGTAATAGCTGCAATCTGCGCCTCCATGGAGAGGGAGGTATCGAAGATTACACCCAAACTCTTAACGGACGGTGCTGGCACTAATTGCACCCCCGCAAGAGATGGGAGTTGCCCCCTCATTCCCATATCATCCCGTCCCAGCCAGAGGACCTCTGTCTTCGAAGGATTTAACTTCAACCGGCTCCCACGTAACCATCCAGTCACAGCTTCCAAGCATCTGATCAGTGTGTCTGGGGCCGAGTCAGGATGGCCATCCATCAACAGATAGAGTTGGGTGTCATCAGCATACTGATGGCAGCCCAGCCCAAAACTCCGGACAAGCTGGGCGAGGGGGCGCATAAAGATGTTAAAAAGCATCGGGGAGAGAATCGCACCCTGAGGCACTCCACACACCAAGGAGTGGCGCGATGACAATTCCCCCCCAAGCGCCACCCTCTGTCCCCGACCAGAGAGAAACGAGCGCAGCCATTGAAGGACTGTGCCCTGGATCCCCACGTCGGCAAGGCGGTGGTCCAGAAGTTCGTGATCGACCATGTCAAAAGCTGCTGACAAATCTAGAAGAATCAGCAGCCCCGACCCGCCTCGATCCAGCTGTCTATGAAGATCATCTGTTAGGGCAACCAGAGCCGTCTCGGTCCCATGACCAGCACGGAAGCCGGACTGGAATGGATCCAGAGCCGATGTTTCATCCAGGAACCCACCAAGCTGTTCAGCAACCGCTCTCTCAATCACCTTACCCAGGAACGGAAGATTCGAAACCGGGCGGTAATTGGATAGATCTAAAGGATCTAATGATGTTTTCTTTAAGAGCGGGCGCACCACTGCCTCCTTCAGTTCCCCTGGGAATGTCCCCGTGCCAAGGGACAAATTGATGATATCCCCCAGGAGAGCCCGCACCTCGTCTGGACACGCTCTAATCAGCCAAGACGGGCACGGGTCAAGAGGACAGGTGGTGGGCTTTCCAGCTCGGAGGAGTCTGTCCACATCGGCTGGGGATATCCGGTTGAAGTGGTCCAATACTGGACCCGAGGACAGTCGAGGGGCCTCCAGTTCCTTTATTGTATCCAAATTGGCAGGGAGGTCATGGCGGAGCAACAAGACCTTCTCCGCAAAAAAGCTCGCAAATGCCTCACAGCTGTGTGTCAAATTGTTATTTAAATTTGGCTGTCCTTCGAGGGACGTTAAAGACCGAATTATACTAAATAATTGTGCCGGGCGAGAGCTAGCGGATGCAATGGAGGCCGAGAAGTAGGACTTCTTAGCGGCCTTCACAGCCATCTCGTAGGTTTTCATAAAAACCCTATAAGATGTTCTTGAAGCTCCGTCACGGGCATGCCGCCATACTCGCTCTAGCCGTCTGAGGTCCCGCTTCATTTTCCGGAGCTCCTCGGTAAACCAGGGAGCCCGGTTTCTGCGGGGTCGCAGAGGGCGCTTAGGTGCGATCTCATTGATGGCTGCCAGGAGATGGGTATATGAAGCTGCTAAGTCTGAGTCAGCGTCAAACTCACCTGAGGCTTTTGGGCTCTGATAATCTGTGCCACCATCCGGAACTACATTGGCATCAGGATTATCAATCACATCAGAACTTGCCTCCCTCTTAACTGTGTTTGCCCCTTTTGCACCATCATCACAAATGGGATAATACTGAAAAACACCAACTCTGTCCCATTTTGGATTGTCCTCAATACTCCTGGTCAGCCTGATGGTTTTCGTGTCTGTGATCAGGACACGATAAGACCCTTTCTTGTATCCTAAGAAAACACCATGTTCTCCACGCTTACTCAGTTTGTCATCCTGCACCCATACCTCCGACCCAAAATTTTTAAAATGCTTTACACATGGCCTTCTCTTGTGAAGCATCTCGTATGGGGTGCAATTTACAGCAGACTGGTACCTTCTGTTATACACGTGACAGAAAAACGAAAGAGCTTCGGCCCAATAGGGATTGGGCAGCCCCGAATCATGTAACAGCGTTCTGATTCCTTGCTGCAGTGTCTGGTTTACTCTCTCACATAAACCATTCTGCCAGGGTGATCTGGGCGTGGCAGTCCTATGCTCAATGCCCTGTTCAGAAAGAAAACTCTCAAACTCCTCTGAACAAAACTCTCCACCCCTGTCTGTGAAAATACAACATACATTCACATTATGTACATTTCTGAGCCATTTACAAAACTGGCGAAACTTAGTAAAGGCTTCAGACTTTTTCTGCAGCGTATAGACCCATACATATCTAGAATAGGCATCTATCAAAACCATGAAAAACCTTGAATTGCCTCTAGAGAGCGCTAGAGGCCCCACTAAGTCTGCATGAATGACTTCGTATGGTTTCTTGGCTTCTCTTCCAGACTCTGTACCTTTGGGAGCTTGCCTTGCCTTACTTTCAGCACAAGACACACATTTCATATGATAGGGACATTCCTTTAACTTCATACCCTGAACCATATCATTTTTAAAAAAAAGATTTTTATTAAAGTTTCAACACATTTTATCATAACAAACAAAACAAAACAACACAATAACAAACAATAAACAATATAAAACACAGAAATCAAACAAAAATATATAAGTTCAACTCTTAACTTCATGTAACTTACTTTCCCCACTTCCTCACATCTCCCTTTTCTGTATTCCAATTTCCAATTTAGTTTCAGCAAATTCTTCCTCTATTTTGACTAATTTTAATATTGCTTAATTTCTTCTAAATTAACCATTACCACTGCTATCCACTTATCTTCTAATCCCCTATCATTGATTAATTTTGCTATATTTCTTTACTTGTTACTTACAAAACGTCTTTGCACATTCCTTTCAACTTTGTCACTAATGCCACATTATCTCTATATCCTGCATCTCTTTAACATTCAAATAATTTACAATGTTTTTGCAGATAATCTTTAAATTTCTTCCAATCTTCTTCTGATTGTTCTTCTCCCATATCTCGGATTCTGCCAGTCATTTCTGCCAGTTCCATGTAGTCTATCAATTGCATCTGCCATTCTTCCAAGGTGGGCAAATCGTGTGTCTTCCAATACTTTGCGATAAGTATTCTTGCTGCTGTTGTTGCATACATGAAAAAGGTTCTATCCTTCTTTAACACCTTCTGGCCAACAATGCCCAAGAGAAAGGCCTCTGGTTTCTTAAGAAAGGTATACTTAAATACCTTTTTCAGTTCATTATAGATCATTTCCCAGAAAGCCTTAACCTTTGGGCACGTCCACCAGAGGTGAAAAAATGTTCCCTCAGTTTCCTTACATTTCCAACACTTATTGTCAGGCAAATGATATATCTTTGCAAGCTTGACTGGTGTCATGTACCACCTATAAATCATTTTCATAATATTTTCTTTCAAAGCATTACATGCCGTGAATTTCATACCAGTGGTCCATAACCGTTCCCAGTCAGCAAACATAATGTTATAACCAATGTCTTGTGCCCACTTAATCATAGCTGATTTCACCGTTTCATCCTGAGTATTCCATTTTAACAGAAAGTTGTACATTCTTGACAATACCCTAGTTTTAGGTTCTAACAGTTCCGTTTCTAATTTCGATTTTTCCACTTGGAAACCTATTTTCTAATCCATATTAAGAACCTCTCTGATTTGATAATAGTGTAGCCAATCTCGCACTTTATCTTTTAGTTTCTCAAAGCTCTGCAATCTCCATGTATCTCCATTTTGTTCTAGTATCTCCCAATATTTCGGCCATTTGGCCTCCATATTGAGTCTTTTCAGAGCCTTAGCTTCCATAGGTGACAACCACCTTGGGGTCTTGTTTTCTAATAGATCTTTATACCTTGTCCAGACATTAAAAACTGCTTTCCTGACAATATGGTTCTTAAATGCTTTATGAGCTCTAACCTTGTCATACCACAAATATGCATGCCATCCAAACGCATTGTTAAACCCTTCCAAATCCAAAATGTCAGTGTTTTCAAGAAGTAGCCAGTCCTTCATCCAGCAAAAAGCTGCTGATTCATAATATAGCTTCATGTCTGGCAGGGCAAACCCCCCTCTTTCTTTAGCATCAGTCAGTATTTTAAATTTTATTCTGGGCTTTTTGCCCTGCCAGACAAATTTAGAAATATCTCTCTGCCACCTCTTGAAACAGTCCATCCTGTCCACAATCTGCAAGGTCTGAAACAAAAACAACATTTTTGGCAATACATTCATCTTTATAGCAGCAATTCGACCCAACAAGGAGAGCTTCAAGTTTGACCAAATTTCTAGATCTTTTTTTACCTCTGACCAACATTTTTCATAATTATCTTTAAATAAGTTCAGGTTTTTGGCTGTCATATTTATCCCTAGATATTTCACTTTCTTCACCACATTTAAATCTGTCTCTTTCTGAAGCTTTTCTATTTCCGTTAAGATCATATTTTTCACCAATACTTTAGTTTTTTGCTTGTTTAATTTAAATCCTGCCACCTGACCAAATTCCTGAATCAATTCTAAAACTCTTTTCGTGCTAGATTCTGGCTCCTGCAACGTCAAAACCAGGTCATCTGCGAAAGCTTTTAGTTTATATTGTTTAGCTCCGACCTGAATTCCTTTAACCAACTGGTCCTTCCTAATCATATTCAAGAGCACCTCCAGGACCGAAATAAATAGCAATGGAGAGATAGGGCAACCCTGTCGTGTTCCTTTTTCAATTTTAATCTCTTCTGACACCACATTATTAACTATCAATTTTGCTTTTTGTTCCGAATAGATTGCTTCTATACTATTTTCAAACCCTCGTCCCACACCCATTCCCTTAAGGGTTTTTTTCATGAAACTCCAAGAAATATTATCAAAGGCCTTCTCCGCATCAATAAAAATTAACACTGCTTTTGTATTAATATTCGTCTGCAATAACTTCAATATATCAATAATATTCCTTGTATTATCAGACAAATGTCTACCTGGGAGAAAGCCTGCCTGGTCTTTGTGTATTACTTCATTTAACACTCTTTTCAATCTATTAGCTAGAATATCTGCAAAAATTTTATAATCCACATTTAAAAGGGATATGGGACTGTAGTTTTTCAGTTGTGCCTTTTCAGCTTCGGATTTTGGTATGAGAGTGATGAAAGCTTCTTTCCACGACTCCGGTGCCTTCTTCCCCTCCATAATCTCATTGCACACCTCCTTTAATGGTTGAACATACCCTGAACCATATCAGGCATTTTTGCCACAGCCTGGAAATTCAAATGACCACAAACACGGTGGTAATAATGAATACATTGGTCATGCAACTTCTCATTCTTATCAACAGACAAATTGAAACCCTCTTTCTCAGTTGCTTCTGCAGTACCTGTACCTGAAACAAAAGGCAATTGGTACAAACCATTAACACATTTTGCACACAGAATGAGCTTGCCATCTCGACAAATTTCACAACGAGATTTAGCAAACACCACCTTAAACCCTTGACGATCAAGCTGGGAAACACTCAACAGATTGTCCTGAATATCAGGGGCATACAGGACATTCTTAATAGTTGCATTCAGGCTCTTTAAGAACACAGTTCCCTTAGCCAAACTCGTGAGAATAGTCCCATCTGCTTGATGAATTTCTTTCTCTTGCTTCTCAAGCTGAACAAAGAGATCCTTATCTTTGGCCACGTGGTTTGCACAGCCAGAGTCGACCACGAAGAAACTCCACCCACGTTGATTGGAGCAGTGAGAGATCAAAGCCTTTGAAGTAGCAGGTGCTTGGGGATTTCGTCCTCCTCCCCCTTTGCCTCTGAAGTTTCTCTTCTACTTTGAAGATTTCTTGCAGTGGAAACTCAAATGGCCTTGTGCTCCACACGAAAAGCACCGCCACAACTTTAGAGCTTTAACAGCAGCAGTTTCACTTTCACTTTCCCCTGATGAAGACTTAGGCACATTTTCAAGCACATTTTTAACAGCACAGTCCTGGCTTTCTCTAACAGCCTGTCTGCGATCCCACTCATTCAAGAGCACCCTAGACACATAATCTTCCGTTAGCCGGTCAGAAGGCATTGTAGAAATCTGGGCAGCTACTCCATCACAGGAATCGTCTAGCCTATTTATCATCAGCATTGCAAACACAGCCTCTGAAATAGCCAGGTCTCGCTGAACAAGGTCCTGTCTGAGACGCTTTAACTGAGATAGATGGCTAGGCAAATCACCATCTTTCTTCAACTGCAGCCTGCACAGCTTCTTGAAGAAAATCACACTGGAACCGGCATTCTGTCTCAGATGCATATCTCTCAACTTATGCCAAACAGCTCGTGCAGTCTCTTGACCCTCTAAGTTCACCAGCAAGTGGTCTGAAACACTCAAAACAATTGTCCCTCGGGCTCTCATATCTGCAGCATGCCACTCAGCCCAATCATCATCATCCTTATCTGGAGGGTCATCTTCTATAGTGTGAAATAGCTTCTCCCTCTGTAAAAGCGCTTTCATCTTTACTTGCCAAACTGCGTAAGTTTCAGGCGTGAGGAGAGGAAAGGACAGAGCCATCTGGCCAGAATGTGCACAGGCCATGTCTGCTATTACTTAGAGCAAGACACTTCCCTCGTGCAACACAGATAAAGCCTTGACTCCTTCAGCCACTCTCTCTCCCACTCAGAGCGCAATTAACAGGCAAACAGGGATGCTATCTTCTTTCTTTGGCAGTCAGCAACATACCTCCATAAATCAAGCAGCAGCAACAGCAACAGCGGCAGCTTGAACACTCTGCTCCAAAACAGCTCTGCTTCTAGGCACCACAAATCAGTCCAGCATGCAGCCTCCGTTCCGCCGTCCAGCGATCAGCAACAGAAACCTCTGGCGACTGGGACGACTGGGATGACTGGTATGACTGGAACAACGTCAGGTCAGACGACTGGAACAACGACTGGGCCCATAACCGATGTCAGCATCACCCTTGAGCCAGTGCACCAACTGGACTCATGCACCTCAACCCCGACTGGGCTAGGCGAGCTGGGTAGCACTGCCAGAGACCTCCTTTCTCACAGGAACAGGTCACAGTGCTGTGGACTCACAGCTTAGAGCTGAGAGCACCGGATTCACTGTCTCAATAATACAGTCGTTGCGCAGCAGAGTTTTGCAGAGTCTTGCAGAGTATAAACCACTCGGAGAGCAGCTCTGTAGAATATCTTCCTTTTATTCTGTAACTACAACTATGATACAAAACTATATACAGAGCTGAATATTCTGAGCATAAATCAATGCTACACTGAGAGTCTGCAGCTGCACTTAGCAGCAACCTTATCTCTAGACACGATCTCTAACACTCTCTCTCTCTCTGATACACTGACTGACTGACTCTCTCTCTCTCACAGACTGATGTGGTGCTGGGCAGAATAAGTAGATAGCAAGACACGCCTCCTGCTCTCTGGAGAGTCAGCAGAGACCATCAGGAGATGATCAGGAGATTCTTGGGTATGGGAGGGGTGAAATCTCCTCAAGCCTTTGGTGAAGCTGTGCCAGCAAACAAAGCCTTGTTTTTCCCTGGCGTGGGCTTTTCAGCCCCCTTCTGCTTCAGGCCATCTGCAGGCATCTGTCTCTGTTTACCTCTGGCCTTCCGGTATCTGTGAGGATGACCTTGGCTCCCATGAGAAACAGAGCTCTCAGCTGCCGACTCCTTGGCTCCCCCTGGAGACTGGAATGCTGCCTGGGATGACATCACAGTCAGCTCCCCCTGCAGCTTGCAACCAGTGCCCTCGGCATCCCTGCATTCACTCGCATTCTGGGAAACAGCCAGGACCTCTGACGCAGTCAAACTCTGGGCTGGGATGACCGGCAGATGAGCTACTTTCAAAGCATTCCACATCTGACGTGCAGTCGTGTTGCCAGCTAGTGTAGCAATATCCTCCAGAGAGACGGATAAGACTATTACGTCAATGGCCTTCGAATGTTGGGCCTTCCATCTATCTTCCTCCAGAGGAACTGGAGGGGCTTCACACACAGTATGCCACACTCCAAACTGTCGCAGCAAACTTTCACAGCAACTTGCCCAAGTCTCATAATTGTGCCTGTTTAACTTTGGGCACTCAGCAGCTTCAGAAGCTTGGAAAAACTCCATTCCAGCTCTTTACTTGAGCCGTAAGCCTTTATGCCTTCAATGACTTCTTATCTCGGCAGTTCATAAATCATGAAGCCTGCTTGGCTCAGCTCCCAGGCCAGTTAGGCCAGCTGGACATCAAAGAGACTCTTGCCACGGCAAACAGAAAAGCCTTATTTGCTTTCGCTTTTCCCACACATACCTCAGCAGTCTGTCACAGTCTTACTCTCCTGTAAGTGCCGTGAATCTGGGCCCGAAACCTGTTGTTGTGATACTGCCAGGGAGATAAAGCCCATCATGGCCCATCATGGCCCACGTCGCCTCCAGACGATCCATCGACCTCCCGTAGAAACAGTATCAGCAATTAGCGACACGAGCTCCAGAAAATATCTTGCCACATTCCAGAGCTGATGCACGCTCTATCAGCAGAAATCCGCACAGCAAAAGATGCAGACAGAAGAGCATTATTTAGGAGTTTATTCAGCGTTGGTCAGAACAAAGAAAAGCATGACTGCCTGCTTGCGTGTCTCCGGCATAGAGAGAGAAACGAAAGCAATAGAAAACATAAACATCCTGTGAACAGGAAATACGCAAGCTGTGACACAAACATCCTGCTCCCTTTTAAGGTGGAACGGAAATATCCTAACATCAATATCCTGTAGGCCCATAGGAACAATCACTGTAGGACACAGAGAGATATCATGGATGAAGCCTTCAAGGAGTTCTGTAAATTCAAAAATACTATAGAAATCATCATGGCTGATTTGTGTACATTGTCTTTCAAGCTTAAGTTTGTTTCTTACCTGCTCCAGGTTTTGTGGCTGAGCTTCAGGTATATGAGCTACAGGGTCATTACAAAGGTCTTGACAGATTTTTGAAGGCTTAGCACTTGTATCAGAAATCTTTCCTATTACTGAAGGCATTGTCCGTATATGTGGTCTTAGCAAATCTCTCTTTCTATTACCATGAGGAAGTGCGTGGAATTCCTTCTCATCTCCAATATAGTGTAACAGAACCATTTCACAAGAAGGCTCTAGCAGTGTATAACTGTGCCTTATGAAGTTGCCTGTACTTGAACCAGTTTTGATTTTATGGTAACATTTTCTCAACTCTGGATCCTTTTTGGGCCATAGTCGGACACCACAGTTGATCCAAGAATATTGATCACAGCACCAATCGTGTTTTGTTCTGAGGAGAACCTTTGAATGAATACAGAAAGACATCACCACCAGGAGGTTTGCATGGCGGATCATTTACAATCTTCTGATAATCAGGATGTGTTAGAATATGAAGGGCTTCTTCCACTGTAAAAGGAGTGGTTCTCCTACAGTATAAGACCAATGTGAAGATTCCTCCCCTCTACAGAATTGTGAAAGCTTGTTGCATAAAATATACAGGGAATGTATCTCTCCCCAGTTCTGCACCTCCATTTTAAATTTTCCAAGTCAGGCAACCTGAACTGAGCTCCACCCAAATCTCTTTTTTTTATTAAAAATAATAATAAGATGTTTATTAAAATTTTCAAAGTTAATACAATAAAGATATAAAAATCAAAAAGAAAAAGGCAAAAAAATACGAAAAAAGAGCAAAAAAAGATACATAAAAATTAAACACACATTAAGTTCACAATAATTTACTTTCATT
This sequence comes from Podarcis siculus, assembly GCA_034642415.1. Classification (NCBI taxonomy): domain Eukaryota; kingdom Metazoa; phylum Chordata; class Lepidosauria; order Squamata; family Lacertidae; genus Podarcis; species Podarcis siculus. The sequence continues at coordinate 427,244 of JAXCMG010009985.1, forward strand.
GACATATTTTCCCGACCTCCTCATACCTCCCCTTTTTGTATTCCAATTCAAATTATTAATTCAGCAAATCCTTAACCACAATTCTTAACCATTCCACCTCTCTTTTTTTTTTTCCCTATCCCTCAGAACATTACAGCTGGAAACCTCTTAAATTCCATCCAACATCATTCTAACATTCATTAATTTTACAATATTTCTGTAGATAATCCTTAAATTTCTTCCAATCTTCTTCCGCCGACTCTTCTCCCTGGTCACGGATTCTGCCAGTCATTTCTGCCAATCCCATGTAATCGATCATCTTCAACTGCCATTCTTCCAGAGTGGGCAAATCCTGTGTCTTCCAGTACTTTGCAATAAGTATTCTTGCTGCTGTTGTGGCATACATAAAAAAAGTTCTGTCCTTCTTTGGCACCTGTTGGCCGACTATGCCCAGAAGAAAGGCCTCTGGTTTCTTCAAGAAGGTATATTTAAATACCTTTTTTAGTTCATTATAAATTATTTCCCAGAAAGCCTTAATCCTTGGGCACGTCCACCAATGGTGAAAGAATGTACCTTCACTTTCCTTACATTTCCAGCATTTATTATCGGGCAAGTGATAAATTTTTGCCAGCTTGACTGGGGTCATGTACCACCTGTATATCATTTTCATAATATTCTCTCTTAAGGCATTACATGCCGTAAATTTCATACCTGTGGTCCACAACTGTTCCCAGTCAGCAAACATAATGTTATGTCCTACATCTTGTGCCCATTTAATCATGACTGATTTAACCGTCTCATCCTGAGTATTCCATTTCAGCAGCAAGTTATACATCTTTGACAAAATCTTAGTTTTAGGTTCTAACAATTCTGTTTCCAATTTTGATTTTTCCACCTGGAAGCCGATTTTTTTGTCCAAATTATATGCCTCCATTATTTGATAGTAATGAAGCCAGTCTCACACTTTGTTCTTTAATTTCTCAAAACTCTGCAATTTCAATCTATGACCTTCTTGTTCCAAAATTTCCCAATATTTCGGCCATTTGGCCTCCATATTGAGCTTTTTCTGTGCTTTCGCTTCCATTGGTGACAACCACCTTGGGGTTTTATTTTCCAATAAGTCCTTATATCTAATCCAAACATTAAACAACGCTCTCCTGACAATGTGATTTTTGAATGCTTTATGTGCTTTAACCTTGTCATACCACAAATATGCATGCCACCCAAATACATTGTTAAAACCTTCTAAATCTAGAATGTCTGTATTCTCAAGAAGCAGCCAGTCTTTCAGCCAGCAAAATGCTGCAGATTCATAATAAAGTTTAAAGTCTGGCAGGGCAAATCTACCCCTTTCCTTTGCATCCGTTAATATCTTAAATTTTATTCTAGGCTTCTTGCCCTGCCAGACAAATCTAGAAATATCTTTCTGCCACTTCTTGAAACAGTCCATCTTGTCCACAATTTGCAATGTTTGAAATAAAAACAACATTCTAGGCAATACATTCATCTTTATAGCTGCGATTCGGCCCAACAAGGAAAGCTTCAAATTTGACCAAATTTCTAAATCTTTTTTCACTTCCGTCCAACATTTTTCATAGTTATCTTTAAACAAGTTCCCATTTTTAGCTGTCATATTAATCCCCAAATATTTCACCTTCTTAACCACAGTCAGACCTGTTTCATTCTGGAACCTCTCTCTTTCAATCAGTGTTAGATTTTTCTCTAACACCTTAGTTTTTGCCTTATTCAGTTTAAATCCTGCCACCTGACCAAACTCTTGAATTAGTTCCAAAACCCTTTTAGTACTAGATTCTGGCTCCTGTAACGTTAAGACTAAGTCATCTGCAAAAGCTCTCATGAGCTCCACCCAAATCTCAACCCCTTTTAAAGAAACAGTTCACTATTTCTTAGTTTCACTTTCCATAGTCATAAGAGGAGATCCACCAGCAGAGGAAGAGGGGGCGGGGGGAGCACACCCCCAGCACCATGATCCTGGTGGAGTGCCATCGCGGCTGCCCCCCCCCCCACGCTGGACACCATTCCCCACAAGTGGCGCACCACGCCCCCAGGACGTGCGCCACACCCCTGCGGGCGGTGTGCCATGCCCCCAGGATGTGTGCCAGCCACGTCCCGGCCTGCTCTCCGCCCCTGGTGCCAGAGCATGAAGCTCTGCCACTGAGGAGATCCATTCACCATGCAATGCAGCAATAGTGCAGTCCTCAACTGTATGTTCTCCAATTTGATGAGAGAAAAGGCCCAGCCACACCCCACATTCTACATGTAAATGGGAGGACATGTGGATGGATTCTCCTTCTGGATCAGTTTTCTCCAGTACCCACAACTAACTTTGTTTATTCACTTCATTTGCATACAATCTTTCTCCCCAATGTAAGCAAAGAGGCTAACATCATTCTCCTGTTCTCTATTTTATGCTCACAACATTCCTGCAAAGTAGATTAGGCTGATAGTGCACGACTGGCCTAAGGTCACCTAGTGAGCTTCCATGGCGGAATGGGGATTCAAACCTGGGTCTCTTAAATTTTAATCCAACACTTCAGGCACTACACCACACTGGTTTTCCAAGATTTGGTGAGCCAAGAGTAGAACATCTAGAACAGGGGTCTCCAACCTTTCTGAACCTGTGGGCACCTTTGGAATTCTGACACAGCGTGATGGGTGCAACCACAGAATGGCTGCCACAAAAGGGCTGCTGCAGGAGGTGAATCCAGCAAGAAAATTGGGACCACATCTTACCTTCAGACACACTGTGAATAACTTTGTGCTGTTGGTGGCAGCTGCTTCCAAAGCAACATCTTAAAAAAACTGCAC
>JAXCMG010009985.1:437436-449901 GCA_034642415.1 Podarcis siculus
ATTATTATTATTATTATTATTATTATTATTATTATTATTATTATTATCTTGTCTCAAAAGACCCCCTTTTCCCCTCTCACCCCACAAGACAGCAGCAGGAGGGCCCCTCTTCTCCCTCCCTCAGTCAGGAGAAGCTTCCCCCTTCCTTCTCCTTCCCCTTTTTTGGAGCAGGAATTCAGCAGAGCCCAGACAGACCTGAGAAGTAACAGGGGGGGCAGATTTTTTCCAGAAGAACTGAAAGAAGGGTCTGTGTAAAAACAGGCATAGGATCTGTCAAGCTCAAATTAATGTGCAAGGAATAATAAGGAGCTCAAAGGGAAGTGAGGCTACTTTCCCATCATGTTGTTGTTGTTTAGTTGTTTAGTCGTGTCCGACTCTTCATGACCCCCTGGACCAGAGCACGCCAGGCCCTCCTGTCTTCCACTGCCTCCCGCAGTTTGGTCAAACTCATGCTGGTAGCTTCGAGAACACTGTCCAACCATCTCGTCCTCTCTTGTCCCCTTCACCTTGTGCCCTCAATCTTTCCCAACATCAGGGTCTTTTCCAGGGAGTCTTCTCTTCTCATACAACTAACTTAAAGGAATGCGATTTCTGTTTATTCTTTCTGGGTCCTTTCCAAAGAATCATAAGATGGGTGAGTGTGGGTGGGTGAGTATATAGATATCTGGAAGGGACCCCAAGGGTCATCCAGTCCAACCTGCTACAAGGCAGGAATTTGCAGGTGTCCCTTATGGGGATTAACCTCACAACCTTTGAGTCCACAGCACAGCTAGATGTTGCACTCTTAAATGGCACTTTTAAGGCTATTTAGGTATGGCTGAGGGATCCACACCTCTCCTGCAGCTGCAAGTTACGCCATGAAGCACACCTTGCCATCCCCTTTTGCTGACTGGAAACAGAGGAAGTGCTGCTTACAGCCTCTCCAGGAGCATTTCAACAGTCAGGAGGAGGCCTGAAGTCTTCGGGGTGATTGTACATATGCTAACAACAACATTTATACCTCCAGGCAAAGGAAAAAACATGAGCCTACTCTGAAGGCTCATGAATGTAGAAAGTGCTTTTCTTTAGAGCACCTCTCTTAACATTGAAAGCTGCTGCTTTCTTAATTATATTTAATGGTAGTATGGCTGTATTGTTTTTTTGTAACATAAAATCATTCAATAAAAATTATTTTTTAAAAAAACAACAACATTGAAAGCTGCTGCAAGTGTCCAAAACTGGTGTGAAGTTGCTGGTTTGTAAATATTAATTATTCCTTCTTTATAAATCTTAATTACTCAAATGGCTTTTAGTGCTGGCCACTACAACAGGGGCTGATCCCCATTTATTCTTGTGGTGTTCAATTCAGAGTCTCTGTTTAAAAAATTAAAGAGAAAAGGTGGAGGGTTGCCATTAAGGCTGGGGGGAGGGAGCAAACTGGGTCTTATACACTCAAACTGGGTTTTTGGATGCTTCATTAGACAAATCAGCCAGCTCATTCACTCATTCTAATTCACTTGGCATTCAATTATTTGCTTGCAAATTAATTATCTTTTTTAATTTATGCCTTTTCTAAAACATTTATCTTAAGATGTAACGTGCAAGTGTACCACTTTTGAATGCTAATTAATTGTTTTGTCTCCGCTTGGATTATGTGGATAAATTGATACGTGAAAGAATCCGTACCTTGAGTAATTACCTGGTTAAAGCAATGGTTCATCTGAAGAAATTAAGTTTTCAGCACATTTAGATAGGCTAACAAGAAAAGGGAAAAGGAGACAAACCTTACCAACATGGGTGAAGCCAGGAGGTGCTGCCCCACCCCAATTGAATAAATAAAAATACTTTACTGTATTTTTACTGTACTGTACTGTACTGGTTAGGGGGGACGAGGCCAAGCCCCACTTGGGTGGGTGTGATATATCAGGAGTGGGGTTGTTTAAAAATGTTCTAAAGTGTTATATGTTAATTTGTATTTCTATCTTTTCCCCTTTTATCTTTATGCCTGCATCTGACTTTTCCTCCACCTCCTCTTCTCCCTTCATCAGGCAAAGCTTCCTCCTCCTGTTCAGAGCAGGAATTCAGCAGAGCCCATACAGACCTAAGAAATATCAGTAGGGTTGATTATTTTCACAAGAAGGGAAAGAGGGGGTCCATGTAAAAGCAGACATATACAGTCATACCTCGGGTTGCGTTTTTTCAGGTTGCTGACCGCCGAAACCCAGAAGTAGTGGAATGTGTTACTTCCGGGTTTTGGCGGTCGCGCATGCGCAGAAGTGCTAAATCACACTTTGTGCATGCGCAGAAGCGCCAAATCGCAACCCACATGTGTGTGCACACAGACGTGGGTTGCGGACGCTGCGGGTTGTGAACGTGCTTCCCGCACAGATCACGTTCGCAACCAGAGTGTCCACTGTAATATGTCAAGCACAGATTGCAGTGCAAGAAATAATAAAGTGGGAAAGGTGCCTGCCTTCCGGAAGCCCCCCTTAAGCCAATATCAAAAAAATATCCCCCCCCCCCCCCCCCCCGTTTATGTGAAATAAAATGGACGTTCGGCACGCTTCCACTGTGCCTCTGGACTTCTCCCAGCTGCTAGCAGAGTATCACATAAAGCGGTGTGTGCCCTGTGTGGGTGCAAAAATAACAGTCCATACACAGCTTCTTCCTAAATCTAAGAAGCTTTATTTACAGCAAAGAAATAAATCATTCCGGGAGAACAAGCCGGCATGGCAGCCGGTGTTAGGATTTTTATCCACCAATCCTGCTCTAGTAGTGGCACAATGTTGTTGATATCATGTGAGTGTCTGAGAGTGTGAGACAGGAAGTTTCAGTACTGGTTCTCCACAGTTTCCCCATCAATGCCAATACAGATGCAGATTCTGACATTGAGAGTGACACTGAAAGCACCACTGAGAGTTCTAGTACAGAAGACACAGTCATTGAGAGAGGTACACAAGCAATGTCCAGGCCATCATCTGAGGCTGAACTGGAATTGCCAGAGCCACTGTTTACTGTTGGTCGTGGTTCTCCCAAAACCCCCAAGGAAGAACCTGCCAGCAAGGAGGATCTGCACCTGATACACAGATCTGAGAGAGTCACAAAGGGACTGCCACCCAAGAGGTACTCTCAGGAGTTTGCTAACACAGCTGTTGCATGCATAGCTGTGGCTAGCAGCTCAAACCAGGTTTCAGACACTGAGGTCTTGAGTGAGGTACAAGGTTTGTCCACAGGAGAGACAAAGCCACACCTGAAGGTTGCAAGAGTCAACACTGTTTCCTCAGACCAAGATAGAGCAAAAGCTCTAGTCCCATGGAAGACAGGTAACCAGAGGTTTGAACTAGTCAATCCAGTTGCAGATAGTTCCAAAATTGGAACTGGTACAACAGGGGTATACTATGTGTATGACAACTGCTTGTCTATGTCTCTTGATGCTGCACTAGTTTTCGCAGCAAGGGTTACATAAAAATGGGGGAGTGATGTTAGGATTTTTACCCACCTATGCTGCTCCAGTAGTGGCACAATGTTGTTGATATCATGTGAGTGTCTGAGCACGTGAGACAGGAAGTTTCAGTACTGTTGGAGTATTGTTGGAGTTTAGTTTCACTTCTGTGTGTGATGCTTTTCTGTACTGCTGCTGAGAAAGCACAGACATGCTGATGGATTCTTTGTATATAGACTGTAAAATAAAGTAGTTTAGAACTACTGATTGACTCTTTCTTCTGCAGTGATACGCCAGAAGACAAGTGTGCTCCTCTCAGGAGGGAGGGGTCGCTTATCACCGGTCTCTCTGGACTGAGGGAGATATACAGCCAGAGAGTGACCATTGGAGAGACTTGGGAAGTTGGTGGCTTTCCCTGGCGTTTTTCCCAACACTCGGAGTAAAACGAATGTAACTGCCTCACATAACAAAAAACATTCCCCGTATGTGGACACACACCCCCAGAGGACAGGACGTCACGCAGAGCTATTAACCCTGTAAGCTCTGATTATCCTCACACCCCCTCTCGTCCTGTACACTGGGGTGACTGTAAGTACAAACACTTACCCCAAACACAACCCTTCACAGAACTCCCCATGTCGCTGGAAGCTCAAAGGTTTTATGAACCCATCTGCCAGATTTTTCTGGCTTTGGACAGTACTTCAGCTTCAGCAAGCCTGTCTGGACACTCTGACACACATTCTGGAAATGTATGTCTAAATATTTGGTTCTGGACTGTCCAGACTCTGCCAACTTCAAACAGGATTGATTGTCCTCCCAAGCAGTGATGGGCAAACAATAATCCCCACAGATCTCTTGGACCAAACACCTGTAGAACTCTAGCTCTCTACATAGTTCTGACAACACACTGAACTCAGCTTCAGTAGAGGAAAGAGCAATAAGACTTTGCTTATGGGACTTCCACCCAACTAGAGATTCCCCAAACTTCTGCTCTTATGCTTCTGGCAAGTACTTCCAGTACCAGGATGAAAAACAATGGTGATAATGGACATCCTTGTCTAGTTCCTTTTTGTATCTTACCTTCATCTGTTATCACCTGATTTATAATTAATTTTGCTTTTTGCTCTGAATAAATTGCTAATATTCCTTTTAAAAAATTAAGACCACATTTAATTTATTCGAGTAACTTTGTCATGAATTTCCAAGAGACGTTGTCAAAAGCTTTTTCAGCATCAATAAACATCATTGCTGCTTTCTTTTCATTTTTAACCTCCAGGTATTCTTTTATATTAAGAATATTCATTATATTCTCCTTCATTTGTCTACCTGGAAGAAACCCTGCCTGATCTTGATGTATATACTCATTTAGTATTTTTTTTCAATCTATTAGCTAACATGTTTGCAAACAATTTGTAATCGTTGTTTAACAAAGAAATAGGCCTGTAATTTTTAATTTGCAACAAGTCTGCATCTTGTTTTGGGATTACTGTAATGTAGGTCTCTTTCCATGTTTCTGGGATTTTACAAATCCTACTCTTATTTCTTTCAACTTATCTGTGATCTTTCCATTTAAATTGATTTTATTTATGGAGTTCTTCTGTTCACTTTTTTTTAACTGCCAGGCTAGCAGTTTTCCTGGTTTGTTTGCATGCTCAAAATATTTTTGTTTCACTCTTTTTATTTTCCAGCTAATTTCCTCATTGACTATCATTGAATATTGAGTTTGTAAAGTTTTTATTGCCTGTTTCACTGCCTCTTTATTTGCTTTGTTTGATAGTTCTTTCTCCTTTTCTGTAATCTCATCTAAAATTTCCTTTTTCTTTTTCTCTTTCAGCTTCCGTTTATATGAGTTTTGTTGTATAAAGAGTCCTCTCATTACCACTTTACTTGTGTCCCAGACCGTCTGTAATTTTATCTGTCCTTGACTGTTTATGTGCTGGGCTAACCAAGAGGCAAGGTCCGAGTCCAGTCCGAGGTCGAAGGTGCAGTATGGAGGCAGTCCATAAAAGTTGAAGCTGGATGCAGGGCAGGTAGTCAGGTGAGGTCAGGAGCTCCAGCAGGATAGCAGGACAGGGTTCAGGCAGGAACTGTCAACCAACAAAGTTGCTCCCACAACTTGGGACTGGGGCTGGTTGGCTTTTATCTGCCCAGAGGCACAGGGCGGCTCCAATTCTCAGGTGGCTCGCCTCTCCTGGCCTGGAGGCGAGCACTCCCCCTGCGGGAACTTAGTTCCCTCCGCCTCTCTGCCCTGAGCCTCTGCAGCTCAGGAGAAGCTGGAGGGTTACCGGACCCAGAGGCAACCTCAGCTTCCCCTGACGGGGCTGAGAGTGGAGCACCTGCAGGCAATGGGTCCTCCACCCCCTCAGGAGCCAGAGCAGACTCAGCTGCCCCAGTCCCGGCTCAGCTGGTTCTGGAGGCGTGGAATCCTGTGCAGGCTGGGATTCCTCAGGTTCAGCATCCAAATCCGAATCCCAGGACATCACACCAGCCCCCCTCCCAGCCCCCCCCAACCGAGGGTCCGGACCCAGCTTGCTGGGGTACGCCGCATGGAAATCACGGAGGCAGGCAGGCGAGTGGACATTGGCCACTGGTTCCCATGAACGATCCTTGGGCCCATACCCCTTCCAGTCGATGAGGTATTGGAGCTTCCCCTGGCGATATCGTGAGTCGAGAATGCGCTCCACCTCATACTCAGACTCCCCCTGAACCAAAACTGGCTGCGGTCGTGGTCAGTTAGGGTGGAACTCGTCAGGCGGGGCAACCGGTAGGGACCAGTGGAATACCAGGTGAACCTTCAGGGTTGAGGGTAACTGGAGACGGAATGCCACAGGCGAGACCTGGTCCACGATAGGAAACGGGCCAATGTAGCGGGCATCCAGCTTCTGCGAAGGTCGAGAGGGGTGAAGGTGGCGAGTAGAGAGCCATATCAGGTCGCCTACGTGGAGTTCCGGCCCCACCTGGTGGTGGCGGTCCGCCTGGGCCTTGTATGCCTCCTTGGCCTGGCACAGTTGCTCCATCAATAGCTGTTGCTGAGACTGGAGCTCCTGGAGCCAATCTGCCACTGCAGGGACTGCGGATGCCGGCAGCACATTCGGGAACAACCGCGGATAGTAACCTGCTGGGTCTGCTGGGTGGAGGCGTTCGCTGCGTTGTTGTAAGCAAACTCCGCCAGTGCTAAGTGGTCCACCCAGTCGTCCTGCTGGAAGCTGCAGTAACAGCGGAGGTACTGCTCCAGCACTGCGTTCGCACGTTCCATCTGGCCATCGGTCTGCGGGTGGTGGGCCGAAGATAGACAGACCTCTGTCCCGAGGGCCTGGTGCAAAGCTCGCCAGAAGCGGGGTGTGAACTGGACGCCATGGTCAGAGACCACACGCTCGGGAAGGCCATGCAGGCGGAAGATGTGCTGAAGGTATAGCTGAGCAGTTTCCTTGGCCGTGGGTACGGATGGGTAGGGGGCACAGTGCACCATCTTAGTGAAGTGGTCTGTGAAAACCAGGAGGCAGGTACAGTGATGAGACAGGGGTAAGTCCACAACAAAGTCCAGCGAGTCCATGTGCCAGGGACGTGGTGGAACTGGCAACAGCTGGAGTAGGCCGGGGGGTCGTCCGGTAGGGCCCTTGGCCCGCCAGCAAATGTCACAACCGGCAACGTAGTGTGCCACGTCAGCCTTCAGGTGGAGCCACCAAAACTCCTGGCTTACCAGATGGGTGGTCCGATACCGCCCAAAGTGCCCTGCTGCTGGGGCATCATGGGACATCCGGAGAACCTCAGCCTGCAGTGGTCCTGGCGGCATGTACAGACAACCGTGGTGCAGCAGTAGGCCCTGGTGCAAGACCAGCCTCGGATAGTGAGAGCATGACCCTTCGGACAGTTCCCGGAGCCGTTCTCGAGTCCAAGCGTCAACCTGTTGCTGTTCCTGCACCCGAGCCCGCAGTGGATCAGCCTCCTGAGTTGCCAGGAACGCGGCTGGTGGTAAGATCGTTGTTGGTACTGCTTGCTGTACCATGTCTGCGATGTCCTCGGGTTTCCGAGACAGGGCATCCACCTTCTGGTTTTGGGAGCTGGGGATGTAGCGGATCGGGAACTGGAACCGAGAGAAGAACAGCACCCACCAGATCTGCCTTTGGTTCAACTTGCGGGTGGTCTGGAGGTACTCCAGGTTCCGGTGGTCAGTTCTCACTTCCACCGGGTGTCGTGCCCCCTCAAGATGATGGTGCCAGACCTCAAAGGCCACCTTGATGGCCAGCAGTTCCCGCTCCCACACGGTATAGTTACGCTCTGCTGGAAGGAGCTGGTGGAAATAGTAGCCACAGGGCAACAGCAGCGCATCAAGTCCGTGATGCTGGGACAAGACAGCACCGAAAGCCGTGCTGGAGGCATCGGTCTCCACCACAAAGGGTCTAGAGGGATCAGGGTGCTGTACAATTGGTGCCCTCTGGAAACAGGCTTTCAACCCCTGAAACGCCACCTCTGCCTCCTTGTCCCAGGAGAACGGCGTCTTGGGGCACAGCAGTCAGATCAATGGTGTGGTGCGATGAGGATAGTCAGCAATGAAGGTTCGGTAATAGTTGGCGAACCCCAGGAACAGCTGTAGGTCCTTGTGGTTCCGGGGTGCCGCCCACTCCCGAACTGCAGCCCCCTTCCCGGGATCCATCTGCACCCCATCAGGGGTGAGTCGGTGACCAAGGAAGTGTTGGGAAACTGTGTACGTGCAGCTACTCACACTGAGTCAATTAAGGTTTGGCAGACAGCCAGAAGGCAATCTGAAGGAGTAAGTCTGCCTGGAGAAAACAGAGGCATGGAGACTGCTCCCTGATTGGTCAAGCTCTCTCAAGGGAGTGATAATTAATAGCCTACTAACTGGAATGTGTTAGTTCAGTAGTTCAGTGTTCAGTGGTTCTGTGTGTCAGTGTAGGAGTTGTGAGTCGTGTCAGAGAGAGCTAGCAAAGATCCGTGTTCTGTTCCTGTAAATAGTCCACTGTATATAATAAACACCTAACTACAAGTTCCTGGTTCCTGCTTCATCCATCCTGTCTGCAGCCAAGTTGCCAATTGCTTCCGTGGATTCTGCGTGTACTCTGCTAGGTCTGGCTAAGGTCCTGCAACTAGTCAGAAAGTTGTGAAACACCAATAGGTGTTACCAATAGGTTATGGACAGCAGATTGGCACAGATTGGTTTCAGCAAGTTCTGAAGCAGTGGACGCCTGGGTCAACAGTCTCCCAGATTCCTAGCATAGGAGTTGGCGAGGACTGGCCGGAGGTGATCAGCGGTAGCTGTGTCATGTGTGTGTTGACGCCAGAAGCTGACCCGGCAAGACCTGCGTGTCCTGGGTGTGTGGACGTCTGGAGCTGCTAAAGACAGACAGCAGCTGGAGTGTTTGGAAGCTGGATGTTCTGGATCGCTCTCTGGAGTTGTAAGCTGTGAGCTGCTGGTTCCTGTTTGTTGTGGAACACTGCTCAGAAGCAATGGCTTTTCCATTTGCAATGCCATTTGAACGGCTCAACAACCACAACTATTTGCTATGGTCTCAACGTATGCAGGCTACGTTGCAGAGAGAGTTTCTCTGGGAGTTGGTGGACAGACCGCCTTTGAAGCCTGATGCTGAAGACAAAGACAAAGACCAAAGAGCAAAAGCCACATTAATCCTGGGACTGAATGATTTGCAGCTGCCACATGTGCGTGGGCTCAATTCTGCACGAGATGTGTCGTTGGCGTTGAGAAAGCCACTTCCGAACTCGAGAGGAGGGGGGTTGCGGCCCCCCCCACACGCGCGGGGGCTGGTCTTAGCCCCCGCAAGAAGAGGGAATCCCCAGGCGGGCCTGCGAGCCGGCTCGCCAATCGGCGGGCAGGGGAGGCGTGGCCTAGCCCATTTAAGGACGGCACGCCCGGGGACCGCCCTCTTTTCCCCGTTCCAGCTGCCCGGTTTTGCTGCACCTTACCTTGGATCGTCGCTCAAAGCTGTTTTCACTCGTTTTTCTTTTGCGTCTTTGGCCTTCTATTCTGTGGTTCTGAGCCTCACTTTGCTCATTCGGCAGCCGCTTCTGTTGGATCCGCGATCATCTGAGCCTTCCAAGCTGATCACGAGCGCCCGTGCCGCTGCCGTGCCGGAAAGCCCTTGCCGGTCATGTTTAGTAAAAAGAGCTGAAATCAGTGGCTGGGTGCTCGCTGGGCTCCGTTGCGCTCGCCGTTGGAACAGCGGATCAGTAACCGTCAGCGATTTTCCTTTGTGCTTGCTTGGCGGTGCCGACCCGCAGGACTCCGCCGGCATCTAGGCGTGCGACCTCGTGGCGATCAGAGCTGCAAGTACACGGTGCGGCCGCCCAGTATTGCCCTTCGCGGAGCCGAGTTTTCAGGAGTTTTTTCCGCCATTTCGGGTTTTATTGCTTTTGCTCCGACACTGGTGCTGCAGTGGGGCTGATCGAGGCGCGACTTCTCCGCCGGAGGGATTATTTCCACAGCAACCTCCGCCTACCGCTTCATCCTCCAAGTTACGCTGGCAGCAGGCGAAGGGAAAACGCGCGCTGATCAGGGCAGTAACGTATTTGGGGAACTCTGTGCGGGGTTGGATTTTCTGTATGGTCAGATTGTGATTTAACTAGCGCATTTGGGGCTGCCTGTTTTAGCGAGTGCTTTGTGTCCGTGTAAGTGATCGCGGGGACAGTAAGGGAATCCCCAGAGTGGTTGCTCAGGATACGCGTTGCAGCGTCGCTTTCTCGGGCCACGTGGGGCTGGCCCACGTGTCTCCTTACCGGTGGAGGCTTGGCGGTCATCTTACGAGAGGCAGCCTCCAACGTGGCCTGAGCTTTTCCTTGCTTGCTTTGTTCAGGGAGCTCACAGCTAGCTTAGCTCGACCACCCCCACCTCTCTGCGGGCCTAGGCGCTTACTTTATTTGGCGCTTTCTTTGGTTTCTTTAATTGGCTTGCGGACGTAACGCAGCGTTTTACCATCATTGTGGGCGCACCACGTGGCCACCCCACTTACGGCTTCTTGCCGCGCCATCTTGAGAGAAGCAAGGCGGGCTTCTCCACCATTGCAGCATCTGCAACCGCTCCCCGTAGCGGCAGAAATTAAAGTTTGTGGGTGTTAAATACTGCATTTATTGTTCTGTTTTAGTTGTGTTGCTCACGCTGTATACTTCTTTCCCTATATCCATCTTTCCCTACCATTTCGGTGGAGGCAAATAGGCGCGCCCCGTTTTTCCAGCGATCTTACTGGCTTGTCTTTCATTACACTTTATACTAATATCTGGGAGTAATTATTACTTACTGTTTAACTAGGGGGTAGGGCTAGCCACAGGGAAGTTTAATTTTAGCGTGCAGCTGGGCACACTCACTGTGCACTCTTGCCTCAGAATTGTAGTCAGGACCTCTGCTGGCTGGCGGCCAGGAAATAAATATTTACGCAGCGTTGCTTTGATTCTACATAATCAGGCAGATATTTCTGAGCTAGTTTTATAGCCTTGTGTCTTTCCTCCATTCCAAGGTGGTTATTCTGTGGGGGTTTGTCTCTTGAATTCCGCTCCTCTCCCAGTCAAGGGGGTAGGTAGTTCAGCGCATAGGATAGATAATTAAATATATAATTTAATAAATAAATATTAAACAAACAAACAATAAATAAATAAATGATAAAATAAATAAATAATTCAAATAATAATAATAATTAATAATAATAATAAAATAAATAAATAAATAAATAAATAATAATAGATAAATAAAGATACATTCAAGAGGAAGCAAAAAAAAAAATCAGTGTAGATTATACTGAACTAGGTGCACCTCTAAGGTGGTGTCGTTGATTTCGAGCAGCTCCTAGCGGCTACTCATTCCCACCAGTGTGGGCAATTCTGAACTAGTGTTTGCAAATAAGCCGTAGGTTCCTTCAGTGTCTTTGAAGTGCAGAATGGCTTCCGGTGGCAACCAGCAGGCATCCGCCATGGGTAATCAATTGTCACCTTCCATGAGTAATGGGGGCGCCCAATTACCAGTTATGCCCTGTGACCCTCAGGCTTTTGCTCAATTCTTTATGGCCTTTGAGACATTCTATAGGCAGTGTAGGCCAAGGGCTCTGGCACTGCCAGCGCCAGAATCTTCTCAGGACGTTATACCTGATGCCCCCCTTAATAATCAGGAGCAGCAGGGCACAGCAGCCGCTGCGCTGGGCACCACCCACGTAGAAACCGCGGCAAGTAGTCGCCCCAACACTCGCGCCCAATCAGCCATGGCCAAGAAACCCACCTCAGGCGCCGGTAAAGGCAAGGCACCCACTAAGGGCGCCAGTAAGGGGAAGGCGCCTGCTAAGGGGACCAGCAGTAATACCACATCACAGGCGATAGGTATCCCCAGTGTTTTTCAGGAACAGCAACCTCGGCACAGTTCGACAGAGGGTAGCTCGGGTTCCAACTCTGATTCTGAGCTACCGAATCCCCAAGTCGTCCAGCCTCCAGCCAACGAGAACTGGCCAGCATTGAGGTGCAAGGGGGCAAAAGTGTCCATTAAACTTTAATTAGTTTAATGTTAAGTAAACGTCCAGTGCGCTTCCAACACCATAAATCTTATCTCAGCAGAGAATTTCATGCAGCGGTCGAAGGAGGCAGGAGAGGCAGTACCTTTCGATGAAGAAGCCTGGAGCAAGCACTTTGGAACTCAGGAAAAAACTTTATTTACAAAAGAAAAAATCCTGGCGATAAAGCACACATGCTTTTAGTCTGCGAGTCAGGTCAAAGAGGGAGGAGACAGACACATGGGTGAACTGACTATTTATACAAACTAACTCACATTCCTGGGTGCTTAATGACTTCCAGCTGCTCAGTGATTAGAGCGACTTGTTACCTCTTAACCCTTTAGTACCAACACCCCCTCTCGCTCGTAACACTGAGCTGTACCAACCTTAATTCAAATTTAAACCTGAACAGAAATATTTATGAGATTGCGGACCCAAAGCTTTTGTAAAACCGTCTGCGAGATTTTCTTTGCTTGGACAATACTTTAGTTCAATTAAACCTTGTTTTACACTTTGGCATACATTTTGATAACGGATATCCAA
>JAXCMG010009985.1:464901-493129 GCA_034642415.1 Podarcis siculus
CCCCCCCTCGAAGCCCCCCCTTCCCCCCTCCTGCCCCTCGGGAGCAGGTTCTGGGAGCTCCGTCGTTGCGGGGGTCGATGCTGGGCACAGGTCGTCGACGTCGATCTCCTCTGCTTCCAGTTCAGTGTATGTGTGCTCGAACTCGGGTTCGTCCCCCAACTCATTCTCGGCCTCCTCTCCCCTTGTTACTTCGTCTGGTGCTGTCTGCCAAGGCCCCCTCATCCACCTCCTGCGCCAGTCCTCTTCTGGTTGCTCGTCCCACCAGTAAGAGGGTTCCGTGTCCACCCCCGAGCACGATCCCCTTGGAGGGCTCGATTCTGGCGTCGTCTCCTCTGCGGAGGAGAATCCCCGGAAAGTGCTGGCTGAAAATGTGGGCGTAAAAAGCCAGTCGTCGAAATACTCGGCTGGCATGGGCCTGTGTGGGAAAAGGGCATGGAACTCGTCTTTGAGAAGAGGTTCCTCTAGAGCGTAGTCCGGCACCCAACTGTTGGCGCTGGCTGGGGTACCTTCTCTGGCGAGAAGATATTCTACTCCCTCTTCCCCCCCCCATGTCGAGTCCAGAATTTCTGTGACCTCGTTGAGTGGGTCAGGCCTCGGTGACCTCCCCCCTCTTGGTGACTCTGCGTGGGCCTGGTGCCGTCCCTGACTCCTGAAATCTGTGTGGGGCCTTGTAGGGTGTGAGCACCGACCTATGAAAGACTGGGTGCATTCTGGAACCTTCCGGGAGGGTCAATCGGAACGCTACGGGATTGATCCTGGCCTCAACTTGGTACGGCCCTAGCTGCCTGTGTCCTAGCTTCTTTTTAGCTAACGACTTGGCCGGCACCGCTTGGGCTGCTAACCATACCCAGTCCCCCACCTGGATGTCTTCTCCTGCCCTCCTGTGTTTGTCCGCCTGCACTTTATAGGCTTGTTTAGCTAGCTCCAAGTGCCGCCGAAGCTCCTCGTGCACCTCCTGCAGTTCTGCTGCTAAATGGTCAGCTCCCTGCTGCTCCCCCTCCCCTGTCGTCACCAACCCCAGGAGGGTTCTGGGATGTCGCCCACTGTTGGCAAAGAACGGTGTCACCCCCGTTGAGGCGTGCTTCGTGTTGTTGTAGGCAAACTCGGCCATCGGCAAGTAGTCCACCCAAGCTGCAGGTCGTTGATTGGCGTAACATCTCAGGTATTGCTGCATGATGGCGTTGACCCTCTCTGCTTGGCCGTTGGTCTGTGGATGTCTTGCCGACGCTAAGTTGATCTTGACGTTCAGGATACCTAGGAGCTTCTGCCAGAAACTGGAAACGAACTGGCGCCCCTGTCGGACAGGATGGACCGTGGCAAGCCGTGCACCCTGAATACGTGGTCTATGAACAGTTTGGCAGTCTGTTCCGCTGTCGCCACCTTCGCGCAAGGAATTAAGTGCGCCATCTTGGTGAACAGGTCTACAACCACAAGTACCGCCGTCTTGCCTTGGGAGCTGGGCAGATCAGTAACAAAGTCCAGCGCCACCCGCTCCCACGGCTGCAGTGGCGTCTCCAGCGGTTCCAGTAGTCCCGCTGGCTTCTTGTGCACTGGCTTGGACCTCTGACAGGTGTCACACCTGGCGACGTAATCTGCGACCTCTCCTCGCATTTGGGGCCACCAAAAGTCCCTGGCTATCAAGTCTGCTGTCTTCTCCTTGCCGAAATGGCCCACGCTGGGTGCGTCGTGCAACTGCTGCAGAACCTTTGCGCGGAGGTCGTCCCCTGGCACGTAGAGGGCACCTTTGCGAGTTAGCAGACCGTCGCGTATCTGGAACTCATCGTCCCTCCCCGTACCTCTGCGCAGCTCTTCCATCTTGGATTGTGCAAACTGATCCGTTTGCAGCGCACGTCGCACCGCGTCCAGGTCGACGACAGTTGAAGCGCACGCCCACGCCTGCGGTGCGAAAATGTGCTTGGCTGCCACTGTTTCCGCTTCCTCGAGATTTTGCGGCTTCCTGGAGAGCGCATCTGCTATGACATTGGAATCCCCCGGGATGTACTCTATTCGGAAGTCGAAATCCGCGAAGAATTCCGCCCAGCGTATGTGCCTCTGGCTCTCGATCTTCGCCGTGCGCCAATACTCTAGATTCTTGTGGTCCGTGCGGACCTGCACGGTGTGCTTGGCTCCTATGAGGAAGTGCCGCCACGCTTTGAAAGCCGCGTGAATGGCCAACAGCTCCCTGTCCCAGATGGTGTAGTTCTGTTCTGACTTGCTGAGCTTCCGGGAGTAGAAAGCGCAGGGCCTCCAGTTCCCTTGCGGATCCTCCTGCAAAAGGACGGCCCCCACCGCTCTGTCGGATGCGTCAGTCTCGACCCGCATGGGCCTGCCGGGATTCACGTGTAGCAGCTGTTCCTCGGATGCGAAGAGGCTCTTAAGCTTCTGAAAGGACTGCTCCGCCTGGTCCGTCCAGGTGAATTTCTTCTTCTTGGAACTAAGAGTGTCCGTGATTGCTGCCGTCTCCTTCGCGAAACCTCTGATGAATTTGCGGTAAAAGTTGGCGAAACCGACGAACCTCTGGACCTCCTTCCGATTGCGCGGGCTCTTCCAGTCCAACACCGCGCGGACCTTGACGCTGTCCATGGCTAGTCCCTTGTCGGATAGCCTGTAACCCAGGAAATCCACCTCCGTCACGTCGAACTGGCACTTCTCCAGTTTGGCGTAGAGTCTGTGTTCCCGTAGTCTCTGCAGGACCTCCTTTACGTCCCTCTCGTGAGCTTCCGTCGATTCCGAGAAGATCAGGATGTCGTCGAGGAAGCACACACACTTCTTGTAGAGGAGTCCCGCTAGCACGTGGTGCATAAATGCTTGGAAACAGTGGGATCCATTTTGGAGACCAAAAGGCATAACTCTGTATTCATATGTGCCCAGCGGCGTGAACATGGCCGTCTTCCACTCATCGCCCTCACGCATGCGTATGAGATTGTATGCTCCGCGCAGATCCAACTTGGTGAAGAGCCTCCCCTTCCTCACCGTCGCTAGCAGGTCGTCAATCTTGGGCATGGGAAAGGCCTTGGGCTTTGTCATCGAGTTTATGGCCCGATAGTCCACAATGAGTCTCTTTTGGGGCGTGTCCTTCTTCTTCACGAAAAACACAGGACTGCCCCCCACCGCTTTGGATTCTCGGATGAATCCCCGCTTCAAATTGTGCTCTATGAACTCCCTGAGCTCTTGCATCTCATCCTCAGACATGGAATACAGCTTTGCAGTCAGCAGCGTCGCCCCTGGTAGAAGGTCAATCGCACAGTCGTAAGGCCGGTGAGGTGGCAACTGGTCAGCTTCCTTCTCGCAGAAGACCTCCAAAAATCCCTTGTACTTGTGGGGGACTGCCTGCACCATGCCGAGGTGTAGCTGCCGCCCTGCTTCCTGGGCTTCCTCCTCCTGGCTTGTCTGGATGCAATGTTGTGCACAGTAAGATGAGCCAAAGGTGAGCTGCCGCTGGTACCACGCTACTGCTGGACTGTGTCTCTCCAGCCAGCTCATGTCCAACACTATAGGTGTGTCTGAGAGGCGGGTTACGTTGAAGCTAATGACCTCGCGATGATTCCCAATCTGCATCACCATGGGTGGCGTCTGTTGTACAACTTGCCCGCCCAACAACTTCCTGCCATCGACCGTGACGACGTTCAAGGGCAGCGTGGCTGGTAGAAGCGCTATGCGATGCTGCTTGATGAATTGCACCCCCACAAAGTCCGCGTTGCTACCGGAGTCGATTGTAATGGGGACTTCCAGGGCGGTTCCATTAGGCAGCTGGAGCGTTGCAGTGAGCTGCACCGCTGGCTTGGGTGGTAAGGGGTCTGTGCGTTGCAAAATCGCTGGGGACTGCTTTACTGACTCGCCTGGCTGAGCCCCAGCATTTCTGCTTCCAGCCAGGCACTGCCGTTTCCCTGAAACTGCTCTTCGTGAAGCACCTCTTCTGCTACTGTTGCTAATGCTGCAGTGTGCTTCTTGAGCCTCTGGGGACACTCTTTAGCCATGTGCTGCGCACTATCACAGATGTAACACTTCCTGCTCCCTCTAGGAGGCTTCGCCTTGACTGCACCGGATGCTGGGGCTCCAGCCGCTGTCTGAGCCTTAGGACCGCCAAGCTCCATCGGTTCCTCCTCCTTTACCAATTTACCAATTTTTTTTGGGGGGGGGGGGGAGTCTTATAACGAATTTGGAGATGCTCTTCTTGTTATTGTAGAGGATATTTTCCCATCTTTCTTTTGGAGTACAAATTTGGATTATAAACTGATTTGAAGCTTGATTTGGTGTCAAGCCCTACAACCCTTTCTTTTTTAGTACTATTATTTAACTCGGATTTGCCTGGATTGGAACTTTATAAGGTCTACAACATTATAAGGATTGGATTAAAGGAAGCACATGCAAATTATTATTATTATGGAAAAATCTAGGTGCAAGGCTGCTCAGCCACCCAGCTCGTCGGGCAGAGCCCACGGGTCCCTGCGGAACAAAGCCACCAACAGGAACAAATTGCTGAAGATCCAAGTTTATTGCACAACAGGTTTAAAAAGGGATTGAACCCCGAGGATGGGCTGACAAGGACATTTAAAACTTCCCACCACATCCCAAGATACAGTTTGAAAACATCATCACTACATCACTACTACATCATCACTACATCAGAAAAGGGGAGGGTTATACATGATTAACATAAGGGGTATGTGGGGGGAACATGCAAATACAGGATATGTATTGAGAAGCACATTCTCAGCACCTACAAGAAGAAAACAATAGGACCTTGATTTGCATAGTCTGCCACCTGGGCAAACCCGGAGGAAAGGGCTTGGCCAGCGATTTGGCATCAGTGAGTCCTTTCCTGTGCGTACGTGATCTCTTGCTCAGAGGATTATGGGGGGGACCGAGTGGTTTCCAAGTCCTTAGCCAATGAAGTAGATTGGCGGCAGAATGGAGAGAATCAGTGAAACCAGTGATTTTCTACGAATTTCTAAGTGTTTTAGGCTTTTTAAATGCAGTTGCTTCGTTTTGGAAGCAACCTGGCCTGATATTGCTACATTGTATCTAGTTTTGATTGGATTAACCAAGGTTACAAGGTTTCAATAGACTCAGTGCATTGTTCTCACAGCGGGAGCTGTCAACACCTTATTGGCGGTTAAATGAAGCACACGAGCTGAGCTGCTTCTGCAGAACCATGACATTACGGTGATTGGCTGGAGGCTGTATTTCACATGACCTGATTGGCTAGAACACATCTTTATGCAAATACCTTTTTCATTCATAAAATGTAGAGTTTGGTGGTTAATGGGTTAACCTCTGGTATGCCCTGTACCTGGGAGGGGCTTCTACGGGAAGCCGAGACGGAAGTCACATCATCTCTTTGTCTGTGTGACTTACTTTCAGTTTTAGGCTGAGAGCTACTGCAGACAGACTGAGAGTGCTTCGGCATGGAGTGGAAGATGTCTGAATGTTCTGATGGTAATTTGCTGCTGTAAATAAACACTTATAGATAGAAGAACTGTCTCTGGACTATATCACTCCCTCTTCTCCTACACGGACAGCAATCCGCTGCATCTCTGCAATTTTTCCTACCTAGGTCGTTTTTCTCAGAGTGTGTGCGCAGAGGAAATGGCTGGGCGGAGGAAGACATAAATCTTCAAATAAAATACCCTGGTCTTTCATACGGTCTACCCGGGTATAATATAGTGACACAGTGAAGAAAAGACGCTTTTATTCTTGGGGCTCGGGGTTTGTGTGGTGCTTGGTGCAACTTTGTGAGGGGGGGCTAGGGGATCTCAGCAGGACAGGGTTCCCTTGAGGTCATTGCCTCGAGCTCTACGCAGTCATACTCGGGAGTAAGACTTCATTCATGTGTCCCCCTTCCATTCCATAAGAATTTTTATTATTATTATTACTATCGCCTTTGACTATTTATTATTTAAAGAAATATTGGAGCAGATTTTTTTTTAATTTAAATTGAATTTTTAAAAACAAAGTGCTTTGAGAGGAAAAATCTTTCTCCAGATTTTCTCTTTAAGTGACATCAGAGTCCAAAGGCTATTCCTCGGGAAATAAGAATTTAAGTTATTCACGTGTGCTAAAAATCAGTAAAAATAGTCATAATTGTTTAACCACATCAGTCTCGCTCTTTTCTCAGGGCTCCTGGCTCTGGCTGTCGCCGACACAGTGCCAGGCCAGTGGTTGTGGCACACCCAGGGCAACGGCACCGCTGCCTGGGAGCACACCACCGTGGCCCTGGGTGCAAGAGAATGGCCTTTCCAGGTGTTACGGAAATTACGGGGGGGGGGCACATCTTTAAAGTTGTTAAATGTTACAAATATTATGCATAAATGTATCCTTTCGACTTGACAGCTCAGGGAAGTTACCTAGCTTTAACAATCATATAAAACCAACTCCTTTGCCAGTTTCCTCCATTTCAACACTATTTTGCCCTTGGAAAAAGGACTCTTTTCCCTGCCACCTCCCCAAGCACGAGAACATGTATACACACCTCCTACCCCAGAAAGTGCCCAGAGGTGACAATTGCTGAGCTGTTTGTTGGCCAAGGAAAGCCTAATCCCATCACCAGATTTGCCAAGGGGTCCAGACATGCAAAGGAAGTTCTATTGTACTTTGGGTGGTGGGACTTCAGAGGTGTTTTCCTATGCTAATCTTATACCTGGGTCTTGCCCTGACATGTCTGCTTATGCTAATCTTGTACCAAGGACTTGTCTGGACATGTTTGCCAAGGTTAAACTAGTGTAACCCCTGTCTACCCCTCCCCTTTTGTGACATGTCAGTGATGTAGCAATGATGTATCAATGATGCTGTATGAACTGTATTCTGGGATATGGTGGGAAAGTTTTAAAAGGCCTTGTCACCCCATCCTTGAGGTTCAATTCCTCTTTGAAACTGTTGCGCAATAAACTTTGGTCTACAGTTATTTGCTCCGGTTGGTGGCTCGACTCCTTCCTTTATTCCGCAGGGACCCGCGGGCTCTGCCTGACGAGCTGGGTGACTGAGCAGCCTCGCACCTGGATTTTTCTGTAACACCAGGTGAGCCAGCAGCTCCCCCCCCACCCCGAGGTGGGTGGCAGCGGGTTGGGCTGGATGACCCCTGGGGTTCCCTTTTCTGTCTCCCTGAAGCTGGAGCTCCTGGCGGCGGAGGAAGATCTTGCCCTGGCTGTTGGGAACGTGGCCTTTCTGGACTGCGGCGCCTCTCTCTCTCTCGCCCCTCAGGTAGGTTGCCACTGGGGGGGCACTGATTCCCCTTCACCTGTCAGAATCATTCTTCAACATTTTCCTAATTTGGGGCCACTAATAATACTAATAGGGACGCGGGTGGCGCTGTGGGTAAAACCTCAGCGCCTAGGACTTGCCGATCACATGGTCGGAGGTTCGAATCCCCGCGGCGGGGTGCGCTCCCGTTGTTCGGTCCCAGCGCCTGCCAACCTAGCAGTTCGAAAGCACCTCCGGGTGAAAGTAGATAAATAGGGACCGCTTACCAGTGGGAAGGTAAACGGCGTTCCGTGTGCTGCGCTGGCTCGCCAGATGCAGCTTGTCATGCTGGCCACGTGACCGGGAAGTGTCTGCGAACAGCGCTGGCTCCCGGCCTATAGAGTGAGATGAATGCACAACCCTAGAGTCTGGCAAGACTGGCCCGTTCGGGCCGGGGTACCTTTACTTTTACCTTTACTAATAATACTAATAATAATACTAATAATACTAGTACTACTACTAATAATAATAAATTTTATTTATATCCCGCCCTCCCCAGCTGAAGCCGGGCTTAGGGTGGCTAAAAACAATAAAATAGTGCAACATTCTAAGAACATTTCATTATAAATATTAATTAAAATCCAATTGATGGCAACCATTAAGCTTAAGTTCTGTAAAGATTGCCAAAGGAGGGAGTCAGGCTGTGCCCTGACCAAAGGCATGGTGGAACAGCTCTGTCTTGCAGGCCCTGCGGAAAGATGTCAGGTCCCGCAGGGCCCTGGTCTCTTGTGACAGAGCGTTCCACCAGATTGGGGCCGCAGCCGAAAAAGCCCTGGCTCTAGTTGAGGCCAGCCTAACCTCTCTGTGGCCTGGGACCTTCAGTATGTTTTTATTTGAAGACCGTAAGTTCCTCTGTGGGACATACCAGGAGAGGCGGTCCCGTAGGTACGAGGGTCCTAAGCCGTATAGGGCTTTAAAGGTTAAAACCAGCACCTTAAACCTGATCCTGTACTCCACTTGGAGCCAACGCAGCTGGTATAGCACCGGGTGAATGTGATCTCGCAGCGAAGACCCCGTAAGGAGTCTCGCTGCGGCATTCTGCACCCGCTGGAGTTTCTGGGTCAATCTCAAGGGCAGCCCCACATAGAGCGAGTTACAATACTCCAGTCTGGAGGTGACCGTCACGTGGATCACAGTGGCTAGGTCAGGGCGGGAGAGGTAAGGAGCCAACTGCTTAGCTTGGCGGAGATGAAAAAATGCCGCCTTTGTTATAGCTGTAATCTGTGCCTCCATGGAGAGGGAGGTATCGAAAATTACACCCAAACTCTTAACGGGCGGTGCTGGCACTAATTGAACCCCCGCAAGAGATGGGAGTTGCCCCCTCAATCCCATATCGTCCCGTCCCAGCCACAGGAGCTCTGTCTTCAAAGGATTTAACTTCAACCGGCTCCCACGTAACCATCCAGCCACAGCTTCCAAACATCTGATCAGTGTGTCTGGGGCCGAGTCAGGATGGCCATCCATCAAAAGATAGAGTTGGGTGTCATCGGCATACTGATGGCAGCCCAGCCCAAAACTCCGGACAAGCTGGGCAAGGGGGCACATAAAGATGTTAAAAAGCATCAGGGAGAGTATCGCACCCTGAGGCACTCCACACACCAAGGAGTGGCGCGATGACAATTCCCCCCCCAAGCGCCACCCTCTATCCCCGACCAGAGAGAAACGAGCGCAGCCATTGAAGGACTGTGCCCTGGATCCCCACGTCGGCAAGGCAGTGGTCCAGGAGTTCGTGATCGACCATGTCAAAGGCTGCTGACAGAAGAATCAGCAGCCCCGACCTGCCTCAGTCCAGCTGCCTGCGGAGATCATCTGTTAGGGCGACCAGAGCCGTCTCGGTCCCATGACCAGCATGGAAGTCGGATTGGAATGGATCGAGAGCCGATGTTTCATCCAGAAACCTACCAAGCTGTTCAGAAACCACTCTCTCAATCACCTTACCTAGGAATAGAAGATTCGAAACCAGGCGGTAATTGGATAGATCTACGGGATCTAATGATGTTTTCTTTAAGAGCGGGCTCACCACTGCCTCCTTCAGTTCCCCTGGGAATGTCCCGGTGCCAAGGGACAAATTGATGATATCCCCCAGGGGGGCCCGCACCTCGCCTGGACACGCTCTAATCAGCCAAGACGGGCACGGGTCGAGAGGATAGGTGGTGGGCTTTCCAGCTCGGAGGAGTCTGTCCACATCGGCTGGGGATATCCGGTCAAAGTTGTCCAATACTGGAACCGAGGACAGTCGAGGGGCCTCCAGTTCCTTTATTGTATCCAACTATCCAACTAAAACTATCGCTTCATCCAGGCATCCCCAACCTTCAGACCTCCAGATGTTTTAGACTACAATTCCCATCATCCCTAACCACTGGTCCTGTTAGCTAGGGATCATGGGAGTTGTAGGCCAAAACATCTGAAGGGCCGCAGGTTGGGGGTGCCTGGATCCATCAGTTGCTGGAAGTCTAGGGGAGGGATGCATACTATTAATAACAATAATGACATTGATGATGCTTCAATTTGAAGAATCATTGTTAGTTTTGTAATGATTTCCCCATCCTTAATTTCTCTGTAAGCTGCCTGGGAGGAAGGCAGGGTATAGTATAATATATAGACAGACAGACAGATAGATAGATAGATAGATAGATAGATAGATAGATAGATATAGATATATACACACACATAATAAATATATACATAAATATACATGATAAATATAGGCATCATATCAATTTATACATAGCAATAACAATAATAGAATAGTGGGCCCAATAACAATCGTAAGAACAATGACATGATACTGGGCCCAATATAATACAGGGTGAGTCCTTTAAAAGAGGCCCCGTGGATACAGAGTACACATGTTCCACGGGGCCTCTTTTAAAATACTCACCCTGTATATTGTTAATAATAATAATATCCAGCTTCTTCTTCCTCAGGGTGTGACAGTCCAGAAATGATTGTTTTCCTTATTGTGCTGTCTATTACTATGCTTTGATTTATGCTCTGTAAAATAGGCTCTGAAAATGGTACACTGCCCTGAGATCTTTGGATTAATGGTAGTATATAATAATCATAACATTCTCATAATTATAATATATAATATAATAATTATAATTATAATAAGAGATCTAAGTGTGTGTGTGTTCTTCCCCCTGACGGTCTCTCTCTCTCTTTCTTTCCCTGCCCCACAGGGCTGTTGTGAAACTTTGAGAGCAGCCTGTGAGTCAGCAGAGTATGAATTACATGAACGAAAGCTCTGAAACATAACTTCTTTATTCTCTTACAGCTACTGCAAACTAAAAAATAAACTAAAGACTAAAGGAGGCTTCTGGACTGCATGAGTGTTACAGTTCTTTATGCAGTCATCTTATCTCTACACAGATAACGCTCAGACTCCTACAGAGTTGGGCAGGAGTAGAAGAAGTGATGAGCAGATTCCGCCCCCTCCTTTCCGAAAACATTGTCAGGAGATTCTCGCAATGGGAGGGAGTGAAATATGCACACTGTGTGGGTGGTTTGCTGAGCCGGGCGACAGGTTCGGGAGGTGCCTCCGCGTCGGCCAGGACCACACGACGGGCAGAGGTAGGAAGATTTGAACCCGAGACCTTCCCTTTTGAAAAGCTAGGGTGCTTCCAGTCCCCCTGGGCTGGTTTGGCAAGGAGCAAAGGTTCGCGGTCAAAATTATTCCACTCCCATTGCCAAATCGGGTGAAATTCTGCTGAAAATGTCACTATAAGTTGCGTTTTCAGCTGAATTTGGGGAAACGGCTTGCAGCTTTTGAAGGATCTGCTCCTTGCAAAAGAGCAGAAAACCTGTCAATTTTGAGAAGCCTGATTTGCGATGGGGGTGGAATAATTTTGATTGCAATTTGTGCGCCCAAAGCAGTTCACAGCTCCTGGGGCAAACCTTGACACATCCCAAAAGAGATCTCTTTTTGAGAAATTGAAATGGGTTGTTGTGTTTAATTTGATATTATGCTGCCGTTATTGATTTAAGGTTTTGGTTACAGATGCTCCATCAAATGTGCTCTTATGTTCCAGTTCCAGATGGGCGGGGTATAAATAATAAATTATTGTTATTTTTATTGTTGTTGTTTGAAGTGAAGGACATGAGGCAGGAGTTGGTAATGCAGGTGAGCTGTGCACAAGCAAGCAGCCAGCTAGCTCTGTGGAGACTCCTTTTATTGACACAATATGCAAACCCAGGCAGATACATTTTGGACTGTGACCTTTACACATCTTCCAGTCCCGAGATTGTGGGGTGGCACAAAGTTATTTTGGCACCTGTTTCCACCGCGTCATTTTCCCCTTGCACAATGTATGACGAAAGAGACAAAGGTCACAGACAGGACATGGCAGACTACTGAGACTGCAAAAGATTAGACAGAGGGCAAGATGCTCAGACAGCTGTGGCCTTATCTGTGAGGGCAGTGTGCTCCGCACCCCAAGGTCACGCGTGCAGACAGCTGAGGCTGCCTGTGGGCGGGAGTGTGCTCCACAACCCAGCGATCATTCCTACAGCTCCCCTTTTCTATCTATCTGAGCGTAGATCCCAAGTCCGCCTGTGCGCTGTGTGTGGAGCTGGGCATAATCCGAATTGGAGGAGTTCATAATGCCGGGAACCAGGCGTCAAAGCCAGATATGATCAGAAGCAGAGAGGGCCATGACGCGGGGACTGGAGCGAACTTATAGAGTTGTAAAACAGTGGGAATACATTGCATACACAACAGCAGCAAATAAGGCAGGCTATAATCATAACAGCATAGGCGAAAACTTGTTTGAGCCATAGAAGATCAGGAAGTAAGTTAGTGAGCCAGTTCCGCAGTTCATGGAGTTGGCAGTAAGTTGGGAAAATATATTGCAGCAATTGGTGAGTTTAACGTCTCTGGTTGCTGAGGCTTGAGGGAGCTGATGTTGTCCAGCGGGAACAAGGGCTTGATGTCACCCCAAGTGACTGAAGCGGCTTCTTCCCGGTCTGCACTTGGCGGTACTAAATCTCTCTTGGGTGGTGCTTTACTGGCATCTCCTGTAGTGTTATGTACTGAGTGAATAGGATCCAAAATGCAGCAGTCTGATTGGTCCTAGAACAATAGGATTCAGAATGCAGCAGTCTGATTGGTCCTAGAACACTGCAGCAGTATGATTGGTCTGCAGGAGCCACCCAATCCGGCTCCAGATGGAAGTGAATCCACAACCTGATTGGCCTACAGGAGAATTCCGGAATTAGCCAATCACGTGCAGCCCATTGTGTAAATAATGTATATAAAACAGATACTTTGAGGGGACATTCATTCCTCCTCACCACTATGAGCTGAATAAAGAGCATGAAAACCACTCTCAACTCAGAGTATATTTCATGTAGAAAGCTGCAAGTTTGGAGTCGGATTGGTCATGCCATGATGCCAGACCATGCTGGAGAACGAGTCGCACACACCAAATTGGAACTCATAACAGACATGTAGGGGTAGAAATAAAGCATAGCCCAGGTGATCAGGGGCCACAAGGCCACGCCACTTCAGGTCCGCTGCAGATCCAGTAGCTGTTGATAAAAAAGGTTGTTAGCTCGAGGTCCTTGGATTTGTGGAGATGTCTGTCTGCAGGTGCAAGCCTGTCTGAATTAAAAGCAAGATGGTTAATTGAAAACAGCAAAGTGTTTAATTTACACTGGATGTTGCCTAGGGTCCTGAACTTCTCCCCATTTCCCAATCGTTTTTCCAAAAGTGTCTTCAGGGAGCAATTGCCACGTCCAACAAGCGCTTTAGAAGCATAGGGTATACTGTGGGGAAGAGAAATCCCACTGGAGGCCGGATTGCTGGAAAAGATGGGAGCAATAATCTGGGGCATTGTCAGTTTTCAGGCGTTTGGCCTGGCCCGTAACAGCAATGCAGGCAATCATGTGCTGTATAACCTTTGAACTGTCGCTCAAATGAGCCCCGAAAAAGTTTCAATTGTGACATAGACTGCGGAATATGGTTTAAAATGCACAGTGTGCATCTCGTCCATTTGCCACAACTGCAGTGCTTCTGTGCCTCTAGGAGTCACAGCATGCGGAAATGCCTGTGAGGTCATGGAGCAATGTGGGCAAGCCCTGAGTTTAAGAGTCTCATGAGAACAGGCAAAGAGAGATAAGGACACTGGAATGTGAGAGGGAGGAGGGGCAGCCTAGCGACATGTCTTCAGAGAGCAGGCAGCAGATAGCAATGGTAATCTGATCCATGAGCATAGTGACCAAAGAAGGGGGAGCCAGAGCAGGGATACACAAAATAGCAGTCTTAGCTAAGAAACAGAGGGAGGAAGGCCAGAAATAGCCAGCCCAAAAACTCGAAGGCGCAAAAATGTCAGTGAGAGGAGGGAAAATAGCGGAAGTGAAAGGGCTTTTTCCCTTTGTTGGAAGAAGAGGAAGGGGCGGAGTTTAGACTCGGCAACTGCGAACTTGGAGTCAGACATGGAGTGAAGGAGCTCCGGAGTGATTTATGTGTTTGAGCAATAAACCTGAGATAATTACTGCCGGTGTCTCGCTTCTGTGGGAGAGCCAAGCCATTACACTCCTGCTCTACCGGCTGAGCTAGCCGGGCTCTGGGCTTACAGTAAAGGTCATGGAATTGTTCAACTAACGTTTTTTGCTTTCTACCGGGTCTGTAAACAAAGCATTGGTTGCCAAGTTACGCAGAGGTGCATCCGCCCACTCATTTCCTGTGGGTAGAGGCCCATGCAGGTTGTGTGAGCACGGATGTGGTTAACCACAAACTTACAGCACACTGGGAGATTAGAAACTGCAGGGAGAGAAAAAGACTCAATAAATTTCATCTATTTGAGGTGTGATTTGAGCTATTGGCAATTGATGAATCAATTGATAGGTACATCGTGAGTCCAGCTCCAGTTTGTAGGGTGTGGCTGTAAAGAGATGGAAAACTAAAATCGAAGCAGCAATTTCTGCTCTTTGAGATGAAGATTAGGAGTGAATTTAATACACCACTCTGCAGTTCCAGGAAGTTGGTATGTCAGCACCCCCCTCCCCCGTGCTCCATCAGTAAAGAGAGTGATGGCTTGGGGGATGGGTGCTGAGCTGCAGAGTTGGCGAAGTCTGAGAGGAATACACAGGTGACAGGCAGGCGAGCATCCTTGGGTAAGTTAAAAAATTAACTCTCTTACAAACTCTGCGAGAGTACAGAATATTGCAACATCTGCTTTGTGGAAGGGTAATGCAATAGACTCAAGATCAGAGCCAGTTAGCTGTAATGCTCGAGATCGTCCTTTCCTAATGAGATCTGCCACAGCTTCGATGCAGGAGCATTTTTGGGAAGAGTGGTGGCAAGGTACAGCCATTCTATAATATAGACTGCTTTTTGTGTTCGTGGAAAGTAAAGCGTGGCTGTGGGAGTGTGTGTGGTGTCTAAGACCGCTAAACGCAAAGGTCTAACTGTGCCTGGTCTATCTACAAAGTTCTGTGCCAGTGAGGCATTTAGTTCAGCAGAACATGTGCAATGGCTAGCAGTTATGGAAATACCCTCTGAGGGGGCTTTTTGCTTCTCTTAGCAATCGTGCAGAGGCTGTAATTGTACAGTGGATAATTTATAAAGGTTTGGGGAAACTCCAATTGGGGCAAGCAGGAGCAGATTCCAGGGCTAGTTGGAACCTCTATATGCTGAGAGACAAGCTGCTCTGCTACCAGGGCATGTAAAGCATTTAATTTTCGCCCTGAGATTGGCCAGTGGTCCATCCAAATAGGCTCTTGCATAAGCCACTTTAAAGGCAACGCTGAGACAAAATGAGACACTGATTTCAAGGGTTTATTTGGTTTCCTGTCAAATCTCTACCCCAACGTTCTGAGGCTTTTCTACATGATGCAACTAAAGGAGAAGCCGAAAGGGCGAAACTTAACCCCCCTTCTCCTCGCAGGCACAGAAAAAGGAAGTAGCTGTGCAACAGACTCCCTTTTGCAGAGTCTGTGGCCATGCTTGCATTCTGAATGCCTATGCAGTTAGAATCAATTGTCCCTTTTGCAGAGACTGCGTGGGGCCCATGGAGGATCAAGCCCACAGTTTCAGGGGGAAAGGGCCCCCTGACCTGAGTGGGAATGAGATGAACCTCCCCGGGCAGATGGAAAATGATATTTTTCTGCATAATTAAATCCAGCCCCGTACTGCCTTTGGTGGCAGATTTTTCAAAGATGTTACTGGCTGTTCCCTGCTACTGGCTGTGGGGCTATCTGAGCAGGAAAACTTCCCCCCATTTTGGTCCTGGGTCAGAGGGTGACCCGATTACTGGCTGTTCCCTGAGTGATGCAAAGTACCTGCAAGCACACTAGTTTTATGAGCTTGAAAGGCATGTAGGGCACGTGCAGAAATCACAGGAAAATGTTCCTGGGGCAATTGAGTCTGCAGGTTCACAGGGACTTTCATCAGGGCTTCCCAATAATCAGGAATCAAAGCAAAGCCTGAGGTCTCATCCTTTACCAGTCCACGTACATAGGTACTGGTCAAAGCCGATTCATTATCGGCTTTCTTCACCTCTCTGATAACAGAATAAGGCAGAGGGTCCCAACGGCTAACCTGTTGGCCCTGACCATCCGGTGACCATGTAACCGGACACAGCATAGTTAGGTCAGCAAGCTCTTCCACAGTTAGGTGAAAAGATGCTTTTGCCTCCTTAACCACTTGCTGGACAGCAGAGAGGGTTGCCTTCTGAGCCTTTACCGACTCAGTAGGCACTGCTATGCCTGCTAAGTCAGGCTGAACTTCTGCGGATGGTGGCCTAACAACCAAAAGCAAAGCCTTACTTTCTATGGGAGCAAAATGCTGAATGAAAGTGAAATGCTGAATGGGAGAGAAATCTGAATGGCATCTTGGCAGAAATGCCAAACCTGCAGGACTCGCACTCGGGCTTGGGGCTCTGAGTGCAGGGTCCGTCCTATTTGTTCCCAATCCTGGAGCCTAAAGAAAGCAGCAGGGTACCACAGACATTGGATATTAATTACTTGCAATAGGACATTTAAGTCTGCACACGAACAGCAGTGCTGTGCCTTTAAAAGCAGGCACTGCAACTCCTTACGATGTTTCAGCTGCTTCGCAGAAAGGGAACTCCCCATACTCACGTTCCTTCCTTCCTATACTCACCGGGATCCTGTAAGGATGCAGGGCTGCGTCTGTAGCTCTTGCTGAGCGAAGTGAGTAAAACCGGCCCCACGTTGGGCACCAGATGAAGTGAAGCCACTTCCGGACCTGGCCAGGAGGTGGGGTTGCAGGCTTCACGCCCACCCCACGTGAGCGGGGGCTGGTTTCAGCCCCCGCGAGAGCAGGGGAACCCCGGCCGCGTCGTCCCCCCAGCCAGCCAATTGGGTGGCTGGGGGGCGTGGCCTGCCCTATTTAGGGCCAGCGCGGCCGGGGCTCGCCCTCTTTTGCCGGCTAGCCCCCACGTTTTTTCTTTCGGGTTTGTATTCCTTATTTGCGGGTTAGTGGGCTTTGTTTACTTATGCTGTTTTTCAGGTCTGTTTTTCAGGTTTGCTCGGCGGCGGTTTCTTCTCGATCTCCTCATTCCTTGTTCCCCAGCTAGCTGTTCCTGCCGTGCGCGGTCGCGCCGTTGAGACGTTCCCCGTCTTCTTCTCACTCCCGGAAAAGGCTGTGGGTTCCTGCTGAATTTGCCTTCCTGGTCGCCGACGTTTCGTCGTGTTGCTCGCCTTATCCTTCGGTTTGCTACCGTTGCCGCCATTCTGCCGCTGAGCCATCTTTCGGCTCCTCCCTGTGCTCCGTTTTTCCGTCACCTCCTTCCCCCACTTGGATATAGTGCAAATCGATCTAGTTTTCCAGGATCAGGCTTCCGTAGCTGTATCCAGCCGGCTTCTTCCTCGCTACCGCGACGCTGTGAGATTGTGTGCTTCAGCTGAGCCAGCTCACCGATTGATCTCCCAGCGGGACGGGCTTTACCCCTGCGGACAGGCCGCGGAGCTTTGAGGAACACAGCAAAACACGTTCGGCATCAGCATCGCAGTTAATTTTCCTTTTACCTGGAAGCACGAATCGCCAGTCGAAACAGGTCTGTTTAAGCCTAGCTGCGGTCGCCGACAGTGAGGGGGGATCACCTTTAACGTGTTTCGGGGGTTGAGTGTCGCTGAGGGAGAGACGACACATCTCGGTGGTTGATCCTTTTGTAATTTGTCTGGCCACGTTGCTTTTTCGATCGCCTTGCTCAAGCGCTGTAGTTCAGGCACGGAATCAGCTGTGCCGTTGCCGGGTTACCGGCCCAGCCCGGCCGCCGTTTTAAGCGACCACGTGGCCATCTGTGGCGGCCGCCATTTTACCAGAGGCAGCCGCCCGTGGGAAGTGGCTGTTCACTGCAGCTTTTAAAAGTAAAGCAGACACAGCCGTCGTGAATTTAAGTGTCACAAAAAGAGGACGCTAGCACTGCTTGCTTCTGATTTTAAATTGCCTTAATAAGCAATCGCCCAGCGTTCTGCCAGAAAATATTAGCTCGAGCAACAGTCACCCAGCCTTGTGAGGTGACTGCTTTGTGTGCCGCCATTTTGCCAGAGGCAGCCGCGCGTGGGAACAGTTGTTCACAGTTGCCTTTAAAGTGACGGGGCGCTGCCTCCTTCGGATTTAAAACTATACATTAAAGAGGACGCTAGCGCTGCCTGCTCCCTGCTAGTGCTGCCTGCTCCCTGCTTATATTAACCTTGAGCGCCATACTACAGGCCATCTACTTAGCCCCGCCTTTTTTAGATAACCCCCTCCCACCCCCTTCCCTTATACAAGGTTTTGCTTCTTGCTGCAGTGTAATCTGAGGCATCGAAAGCCGGATCCCCTCCTCTTCCCTTTCAATTACTGCAGAAATATCTAAGTTAAATCCAAACTAACTTTACAATTTAATTTGAATATTATAACTAAATTCATTGCATTATAAAATAAACAGTAGTTCATAAGGCTTATTTAAATTGCACACAGCCTGCAAGGATCTTTGGTACTTAATTCATCACTTCAAATAAGCAGAAGTTATTAGGGCTATAGAGGGATGCAGGTGGCGCTGTGGGTTAAACCACAGAGCCTAGGACTTGCTGATCAGAAGGTCGGCGGTTTGAATCCCTGTGACGGGGTGAGCTCCCGTTGCTCGGTCCCAGCTCCTGCCAACCTAGCAGTTCGAAAGCACGTCAAAGTGCAAGTAGATAAATAGGAACCACTCTGGCGGGAAGGTAAACGGCGTTTCCGTGCGCTGCTCTGGTTCGCCAGAAGTGGCTTAGTCATGCTGGCCACCTGACCCGGAAGCTGTCTGCGGACAAACGCCGGCTCCCTCGGCCCATAGAGCGAGATGAGCGCCGCAACCCCAGAGTCGGTCACGACTGGACCTAATGGTCAGGGGTCCCTTTACCTTTACCTTATTAGTGCTATAGAGTCTCAAATAAATAATTCATTCAGTGGATTTCATTTAAAGTCCTTATTTTTTTTTTTTTTTAATATATTTATTAAAATTTTCACATAAAACACGCATTAGAAAAACACAACTCATCATTGTCCATTTAACATCTCTCAGTTGTTACATAGGACTCCCCCACACCTCCCGCGTACACTTGCATCATTATTAAATTAATTTCAAACAAATTATCATTTTACTCATAATCTTAATTTTGGTTTGCATATAATTCATCCTTAAATCTAATTTAGTGATAGACAGTTATTCTCTGCTCTGGCATCCGGTTCAACACTCAACCAGATTACAATATTTTTGTAAGTAAGTCTTAAATTTCTTCCAGTCTTCTTCCATCCTTTCTTCTCCCTGGTCTCGAATTCTGCCGGTCATCTCGGCTAGCTGCATATAGTCCATCAGCTGCATCTGCCATTCTTCCACAGTGGGTAGCTTCTGAGTTTTCCAATTCTTAGCAATCAATATTCTTGCTGCTGTTGTTGCATACATAAAGAATGTTCTGTCCTTTTTTAACACACTCTGGCCGACAATACCCAAGAGAAAGGCCTCTGGTTTCTTAGTAAAGGTGTATTTAAACACCTTTTTTAATTCATTATATATTGTCTCCCAGAAGGCCTTCACTCTAGGGCAGGTCCACCAGAGGTGAAAAAATGTTCCTTCATTTTCCTTACATTTCCAACATTTACTATCAGACGAATGGTATATTTTGGCTAATTTAACAGGGGTCATGTACCATCTATACATCATTTTCATCACATTTTCCTTCAACGCATTACATGCGGTGAAGTTCAGCCCAGAGGTCCACAACCTTTCCCAATCTTCAAACATAATATTGTGCCCAATGTCCTGGGCCCATTTTATCATTGTTGATTTTACCATTTCGTCTTGTGTGTTCCATTTCAGCAGCAAGTTATACATTTTTGAAAGTACTTTAGTCTTAGGTTCTAACAGTTCAGTTTCTAACTTTGACTTTTCCACTTGGAATCCTAACTTTTTATCATTTTTAAACACTTCTTTAATCTGAGCATAGTGTAACCAGTCTCGCACTTTATCTCTCATCTTCTCTAAACTCTGCAATTTCCAGTTGTCACCATTTAAAGTCCTTAAAGGACTTGCGGGGCTTTTGTGTTAAGTCTGTCATAACATCAGGAGAATTTATAGTAATTTTATATTTATTAATGCATGCTGTTTAGGGATTCTTCCTTTGATCTACTCGCTATTCCTTGCTTGAGGTTCTGAAAGGGAATTTTCCCTGTGGTTTTATTTAAACGTTGATTGATTCTTACAGTTCGCGGCTGCCTTGTGGGTCCTTATTACGCTTTTTGTGCTATTAAGGCGATCCACGGAGTCAGGGAGCTCCTCAGCTTAAATATTTAAAACATTTCAATTTAATTGCATTCCTTCACTCCTGGACCTCTGGGTTTTATTTTGGAGTTTTTCTTTATAGTTTCATTTTATAGCTAATACTGAACTAGGCCCACATTACTTGCACCTTGTGCATTGAAATCTAAACCTGTTAGCGTTGATATTACTGAACTAGGTTATTAAAAGTGCCAAGCTTTGAACATGTCTGCTCAAGAAAACCAACAGAATTCCACTGTATCTGGGGGGAGCACAAGGGAACCAGGAGGGGTCTCAGGCCTTGGTAATGCCATGTAACCTTCAGGCATTTGCACAGTTCTTCACTGCCTTTGAGGCCTTTTATAGGCAATGCAGGACTGCAGGCCAGGTGGCGATGGCACCAGTGGCGCTCACCCAATAATGCATCCCGGATACACCACCTAGTGATTTGGACCGCCCTGGCACCTCTGCTGCCACCACGGCAGTACTGAGAGCAACCAATGATTCAACAGACTGGCGCAATACGCGATCACAGACCGCCACCTCAGGCAAGTCAAAAGGGGGTCAGAAGGGTGGCAAGAAGGGCAAGGCTAGTACTCAGGGCTCTAGTACTACTAACCCACAAAAGGACGTAGGTCTCCCTAGTGCTTTTCAGAACCCACCACAGCATGTGGCACCAGCTGAGGGCACCTCGGATTCCTCTTCGGACGAAGAAGTGCAGGGGCAGCAAGACGCGCAGGCACCCAGCGTGACAACACAAGCTACGCCGGATGGCCAGTCAGGAAAGAGGAAAGAAAAGAGGAAGCATACATCAAAGAAGAGTAAGAAGAGTAAATGGTCTGAATCGGAGGATGAATCAGGTACCTCTTCATCTGACTCAGATAGCGATGCTCCTATGGAGGAGTACTGGGGCCATGGGGAGGATAGTTTGGGTCTTCCTTTATGGGTGCACGAAAGGAGGGCTAATTCATACCGCAAGTCCTTTAATGGTTCCCTGGAATGGAAGGACGGTGCACTAGTTCCGGATGTAAAAACCTCCACAAACTTGTCTACCGATTTTATCCTGGGGAATCATTTATCTCAAAGAAAGAGAAATAAGATTCTTAACGGCGACTTTATCGACATATTCACATTGTTACTGCCAGCCAAGTTGACTGGTAAAGGGGAGAAGAAGCGTAGCTATGGGAAGCGAAGGTACAGAACACCTAGAGCCGAGCATAATTTTGAAAACTGGCTGGACGGGTTTCAGGTGTTCATGGGTGTGGTCAGCGCGGCTTATCCAAAACGCGCGATGCATCTAATTGCTTACCTGACCCATGTTAGGAGGGCACAAGAATTGGCGGGTGAGACTGCAGCACTAAATTATGATGAAGATTTCCACAGAACCGCTTCGCTGTTATCTTCTATGCGCTGGGACTTGAGGGACCAGAACTATTGGTCGGAGGACGTTGGTCCCTATGTAGAAAAGAAGTCCCAGGAGTCGTCTAAACACTGGAGGTCCAATGCAAAACAGAGGTGGCTGTGCTGGGAATTCAACAAAGGGGTTTGTGTGCGGCCTATCTGTAAGTATAGCCACGAGTGCGAGAAATGCCTAGGAAACCACCCTGCCACTTCCTGCATTAAAGGGAGGCAGCCCTTTCGGGGCGGGAGAGGCTCCTTCAACCAAGGAGCCAGAGGTGGCCATGGAGCTCCATTCGGACCTCAGGGAAACCGTCAGTAATTTCGATCTAGGCCTGGCATTTCCCCCCATCAAGCTGACCCCGTTGAAAACCCTTTTGGATCTTTACCCCAACAGAACAGCCGCATTGTATCTGTGGGAAGGTTTTAGTACCGGTTTTAGGATCCCAGTGGCTCCCCCCCCCAACTCGGGTGACCCACCAAATCAAAAATCAGTGAAGGAGATGCCTGAGGTTGCCCGAAAGAAAATTAGTAAAGAAATTAAAGCAGGGAGGGTAGCCGGCCCCTTTTCCGCCCCTCCCATAGAGGGTCTTCACATATCCCCGTTAGGCATCGTCCTTAAAAAAGCACCCGGTGAGTTTCACATGATTCACAACCTTTCTTACCCAAAAGGAGGGTCCGTCAATGATTCGATATCCCAGGAACTTTGCTCGGTGAGGTATGCCTCCTTTGACCAAGCGGTCAAACTGATTTGCAAATTTGGAAATGGTGTGCTGCTGGCTAAATGTGACATTGAGTCTGCCTTCAGACTCCTGCCAGTACACCCGGAAGATTTCCGGTGGCTGGGTTTCAAATTTGAGGGGGCTTATTTCATTGACAAGGCAATGCCCATGGGTTGCTCAGTGCCCTGTGCAGCCTTTGAGGCATTCAGTACCTTCCTGGACTG
Organism: Podarcis siculus; assembly: GCA_034642415.1. Classification (NCBI taxonomy): domain Eukaryota; kingdom Metazoa; phylum Chordata; class Lepidosauria; order Squamata; family Lacertidae; genus Podarcis; species Podarcis siculus. The sequence continues at coordinate 487,231 of JAXCMG010009985.1, forward strand.
GGCGCTTCGCTTTAGAACAGGCTCTGAGGGTGTGTTGAACTACTTGGATGACTTTATCCTCATAGCTGATAGTAGACTTAAGTGCTCGGAACTTCTCGAAGCCTTCACATCTTTAGTGGGGGAGTTGGGTGTTCCTCTAGCCGCAGACAAAACTGAGGGCCCAGCTACAACCATGGTTTATTTGGGTATTGAATTGGACACTGTCGCTCAGACCTCTAAACTGCCCAGGGAAAAAATGATTGTGCTCGGTGACCTTATTTGACAACTCCTCCCCCTAAGAAAGGTTACCCTCAGGCAGATCCAGTCATTGCTAGGCCATTTAAATTTTGCTTGCCGTGTGGTTTCCCCTGGCCGCCCATTCTGGGGCCGCCTTGCGAGGCTGTCAGCAGGTCTGTAATCCCCTCATCACAGGGTTCGCCTATCGAAAGAGGTAAAATCTGATCTGGAAGTCTGGTTGAAGTTTTTAGAGAATTATAACGGAATTTCTTTGTGGCAGGATAACTTATCGCTGCAAGTTGACTTTCACGTGCACTCAGATGCTTCGGGCTGTCTTGGGTTTGGCGTTTATTTTAGGGGGCAATGGTGTGCCCAGCACTGGCCCGCAGCCTGGCAGGGAGGCCCCATAACCAGAGATCTAACCTTCCTGGAATTCTTTCCGATCGTAGTGGCGGTGCACTTGTGGTCTAAGGAATTTAGCAACCATAGGGTATGCTTTCACACTGACAACAAGGCAGTAGTAGCAGTCCTTTCCAGACAGGCCACCCGGTCTCCAAGGGTGGGGGCCATTCTTCGTTCTTTCATTCTCTTGTGCTTTAGAGCTCAACATCCACTTCTCCGCCAAATTTGTGCCTGGTGTTAACAATGACATTGCGGATGCCCTATCTCGTTTTCAGATGGACCGCTTCCACTCATTAGCACCGGATGCACAACAGCTTCCTCAGCCGTTCATGGAGCACTTATGGAGCCTTGGGAACCAGAAGTGATTCAGGGAGTATTAGCCTCGGTGGCGCCTTCCACTTTAAGATCATATAAGAAAGCTTGGTCGGATTTCTTAGAATTCCACAGTAAAACCTACGCCGCTAGAAGCAATTCACCTCCCGTCAAGTCAGAGGTTCTTTCCTACTTAGTACACTTGAGACGCTTGGGCCGCCGCGCCCCTAAAACCCTCAACCTACAGGCGGCGGCAATATCATTCTTTTGCAAGGCAGTTTATTCCTCTGACCCATGTGCCGATTTTGTCATGCGGAACGCCTTGGAGGGCTGGCGCAGACTGCAGCCCCCCAGCTGCGATACGAGAAGGCCAATATCATTTGACATCCTTTGCCAGATTAATAAAAAGTTGAGAACTGTTTGCTGGTCTAAGTACGACGCCCGCTTATTCTCAGCGGCGTATTCCATCGCCTTTTTCGGCGCACTTCGCGTTGGTGAGGTGGTATACGAAGAGGGTCAGCGAGGCTCCTCCCGGGGTTTGCTACTAATCGATGTCACGCTATCACGGGAGGATCTAGTCTTGCGGATACGTAGTTCCAAAACAGATCAGTATGGGAGGGGGGCTTTGGTTCGGCTTTTGGCAACCGGAAAATCAGGCCCATGCCCGGTTAAGGACACTAGGCGCTTTTTGTTTTTGAGGGCTAATTCAGTGGGACCACTATTGATTCACGCAGATGGCTTACCCCTGACGCAGCACCAGTTCACTCGAGTCATGCGCTAAACAGTTGCAGAATGTGCCCCCCCCCCCCCCCCGCGGATTTCGTGGCGCACTCTTTTCGGATAGGAGCGGCCACCACGGCAATGCACCTGGGCCTGACTGCCGAGAGGATCAAAGACCTGGGCCGCTGGAAATCAGATGCTTACAAACGCTATGTTAGAAAAAAAATATGACTGGGGTTACCTGACCTTGGCTTGTTCTTTCAATTTTCTTGCAGGAGTTATGAGGGTGCGCATCTGGATAATCGGGCACAGCATTGTGCATTGGGCCAGGGTCCGCACCATCCATTCCGGTCTCAGGCCACACCTTAACTTACCGTCTGACGTCAATATATCCTGGATCTCTTGGAGGGGAATGCGCTGGGCTGAGATGTTACCTGCAATTATGGCCAGAGCGGCAGCGGAGGGCCCCCCAGATGCTTTAGTTATCCAATTAGGTGAAAATGATTTAGCTTACTGAAAGGCAGTCGACTTGATGTGGCACATCTTTAGTGACTTTGAGGAACTTAAGGCCTCTTATCCAAACATTACCATTCTTTGGGCCTCCTTGATGGAAAGGCAGGTTTGGAGAGATAGCAGGTGCCCGATAGCCATAAATAGGGCTAGGAAAGCCTTGGATCGGGTGGTGGTGCGTAGAGTGGCAGCCCTGGGTGGGAGGGTCATTGACCACCCGGGCATACGTTTCAACTGCGAGGCCCTCTACCAGCTTGATGGCGTGCATCTTTCGGATGCAGGAAATGATATTTGGCTGATGGATATAGCAAAGGGGATAAGGCATTGGTTTCAGGCATGAGAGTATTGGCGGCGAGCGGTTGCTTGTGTGGCGGTTAGGCATTGGTAATAAGGGGTTAAGAGGATGTGGGAGGGGAAGAACGCCATCACCTCCCCCCAGAGAGCGAAGGGTGGTCCGATAAAGGACTCCAGGGGGCGTGGCCCTGTCCGAAGCCTATGGAGGTGTGGGCCAAAGGCACGCCCCCGAGCGGTGACCTGGGGGAGCTCCTAGTTGACGTGCCTCAGCAGGAGACTCCCCCTCTATGGTGTTAAACCTTCCCGGTCTTCAGCAAATGGGCTGGAGCTGGATAGTCGATAGGACCAATGCCTAAGGCCAATGCCTCTCATTCCTGAATTCAATAAAGTTGTGGCCTAATTCACTCATTTAACCTTAATTCTGTTGTCCGATGTCTTTATTTATCCTTGGTGGGGGGCGGGAACTTGCCACGCAATGCAGGTGAGCTGTGCACAAGCAAGCTGCCAGCTAGCTTTGTGGAGGCTCCTTTTATTGACACAATATGCAAACCCAGGCAGATACATTTTGGACTCTGACCTTTACACATCTTCCAGTCCCGAGATCATGGGGTGGCACAGTTATTTTGGCACCTGTTTCCACCGCGTCATTTTCCCCTTGCACAATGTATGATGAAAGAGACAAAGGTCTCATAGACAAAGGTCACAGACAGGACATGGCAGACCACTGAGACCGCAAAAGGTTAGACAGAGGGCAAGATGTTCAGACAGCTGTGAGGGGGAGTGTGCTCCGCACCCCAAGGTCACGCGTGCAGACAGCTGAGGCTGTTCGCGGGCGGGAGTGTGCTCCACAACCCAGTTGTTGTTGTTGTTATTAAACGGTTGGATATAAATCACATTAATAATAGTAACTGTAATAGTAATAACTGCCCATCTCCAAGTCACACAATTGGGTCCATTGGCTCGACCAAATGAAAGCCACTTCCACCTTAAGAGGAGGTGGGGCTGCGGGCTGCACGCCCCCGCCACATGCGCGGTGGCTGGCTCTCAGCCTCTGCGCGATTGAGGGAATCCCCCGCTGTGTCATCCCCCGGACAGCCAATCGGCTGGCTCGGGGAGTGTGGCCTGCCCTATTTAATGCATGCGCGGCCGGGGATCTCCCTCTTTTGCTGCCTCCACCTGCTCCGGTTTTATGCCACTCCTGCTTCCTTTCCTGCTTGCGCTGCGCAATTTGCCTTTCAGCTGAAATCACTAGCTGGCCGGGTCCCTTCTGTGGACGCTGACGCCAGCCTTTTGGAGCTGCAGGAAGACACTGGCTGTTGCTTACTGCGTTGGCAGGCTACCGAATGAGCTGAAATCACTGGGGGGGGGGTTAACTTTTCAGAGTCTCCTTTAATGTCGCGCCTGCAGCTGTCACTGAATTTGGGAGGCTGGGACCTAATGCGCCTTCACCGCAGCTAAAAAACGGCCTGTGCTCAAACCGGAAGTATCTGCTCGTCAGCTGTTCTCACCGTCTTTCCTGCCGGGGCTTTGTTTTTGTTGCTGTTTCGGTCTTTGGGCACGACAAGGGGCTTATAAAAGCGCCACGGGAAGCCCGCTCTGCTGCTGCCTCATTCCGGACGGAGCCTACGAGCTACGGGGACCTTGACACAGCTCTGGGAAAAGGCAGGCATCGGACACAGCGTTCAGGTTGGTCGCCCAGTAATGGCAGTCGGGAGCTCTTTCGGCTGAAAGGGCCCCAGCGCTGTGAAGCAGGGGGAGACCACGAGAACGTCGCGGTTCCCCCCAAAAACCTCAGATCGGGCGTTCTGAGGACCTGGAAATCCAGCGGGTGCCTATTTGTGACTTCCCCGCTCTCCGGTAAGCTCGTAAGTGCCCCAAGAGCGAGCGAGGTTGGAGACGCGGCACAGCAGAAACGAATGCTTCCTTCACCGCGCGAAGCTCCAAGACTGGCGATCGTGAGTGGCCAATTCCTTCTTGAAAAAAGATTAAAAATTTGGAACTGGAAGTAAGACCAAAGGTTTAATTTGAAAAAGATCAGCGGGGGGGGGGGGGGCTTAAAAACGGAGGTCGGTCCCTTTTGTTGAAAGAAATTAGAGTCGGAGAGCAAAGACCGAAGCCCTAAGTGGAAAAAGACTTTTGAAACTTTGCTGGCTAAACTTTTGCCCCCCCTCTGCAGGGGGAAGAGGGGAAAAATATTTTAAATTGTACAAACCCTGTGGGACTGTGTCATTGAGCAAAGAGGCTCCTCCATTCTGCAGCAGACCTCCCGGGAGGGAAGGCTAGACTCCATTGTGATGTCACAATGGAAGAGGAAACATTTAATCTCCGTTCCCACTGACTTTGTTACTTTGTATCCTGTGGCTGTCTTAACACATTTCAAAGTAGCTAAAGGTGTCTTCTTCCTTCAGGACTGCCTGCAAACTTTAAAAGTGACTTGACAAATTTTCTTAGCCTATTGTGATGGCCTGGGAATCTGATTCAGAAGCTGAATCTGAGGAGTCCCAAACTGCACAGGAGTCCCCGCCTCCAGGGCCGGCTGAGCTGGGGCAGGGGCTTGAATCTGAAGGGCCTGCATCTGTGCCGGATCCTCAGGAGCAGACACCAGATGCATCCACTCTGGCTCCGGAGGTGATTGAGGACCCATTGCCTGCAGGTGCGCCTCTCCCAGCCCTGTCAGTGAAAGGTGAAGCTGCTCCTGGGTCCAGTAACCCTCCAGCCTCTCCTGAGCTGCAGAGGCTCAGGGCAGAGAGGCAGAGGAAACTGGGTTCTCTCAGGAGGAGTGCTCGCCTTAAGGCCAGGAGAGGCAGGTCACCTGTGGGCCGGGACTGCCCCTGGCCTCAGAGGAGATAAAGGCCAGTCAGCCCAGTCCCAGGTTGCGGGAGCAATGTCCATTAAACTTTAATTAGTTTAATGTTAAGTGAACGTCCAGTGCGCTTCCAACGCCATAAGTCTTATATCAGCAGAGAATTTCGTGCAGCGGTTGAAGAAGGCAGGAGAGTCAGTACCTTTCGATGAAGAAGCCTGGAGCAAGCACTTTGGAACTCAGGAAAAAACTTTATTTACAAAAGAAAAAAAAACCCTGGCAATAAAGCACACATGCTTTTAGTCTGCGAGTCAGGTCAAAGAGGGAGGAGACAGACACACGGGTGAACTGACTATTTATACAAACTAACTCACATTCCTGGATGCTTAATGACTTCCAGCTGCTCAGTGATTAGAGCGACTTGTTACCTCTTAACCCTTTAGTACCAACACCCCGTCTCGCTTGTAACACTGAGCTGTACCAACCTTAATTCAAATTTAAACCTGAACAGAAATATTTATGAGATTGCGGACCCAAAGCTTTTGTAAAACCGTCTGCGAGATTTTCTTTGCTTGGACAATACTTTAGTTCAATCAAACCTTGTTTTACACTTTGGCATACATTTTGATAACGGATATCCAA
>JAXCMG010009985.1:503933-514021 GCA_034642415.1 Podarcis siculus
TTTTTCCCTTTTAATAAATCCTGTAAATAGTTATTCTGAGTCTAGCTTACTAGTCATTACCGCCGCAACTAGCTTCTTCGCTGTGCAGGAAAACTCTGCTACGTTTGGGCTAAAGCCAATAGGGCTATGCCTGACACTTCAAAGTTCCATGATAGACAGACGATGCTTAATTCCCTTTTTCTTAAAGAAATTCTGCAACACAGACCCGGTAAATTCTGACCCTCTGTCTGTCTGAAAAGCAAGTACTCTAGTACCGAATTCAAGTTCTACTGCATGAACCCAATTTTTAACTGTTTCTGCAGTATCTGCTTTTGTTTTGAGAGGAAAAAACCATGTGACTTTTGTTTTGTCATCCGAGAGACACAGTGCATACCTCGAACCTCCCATGCTAACAACAGGCATTGGGCCACATAGGTCCATATGCACAAGTTGGAATACTTTGTCAGATTTCCTATCTGAACTGGGATAGCTGCATCTATGAACCTTCGCCCTTTTGCATGCAGTACAATCCAAATACTTAGTACATTTGTTCATTTTGCACCCTTCTGATAATTCAGGTTGCCTTTTAACATACTGAAAATTAATATGTCCCAAACGGCGGTGCCATAAATGAACACAAGAATTATGGGTAGGCGAGTTCACACAACCAGGATGAACCTGTTCAACTTCATCTGGACTTGTCTCAAAATAATATAACCCATTTCTGCATTCCACCTGCAAAAGAGATACGTTATTCTTTGAAATAGTGCAAACCCCATTTTCAAACACAGTTTTAAACCCATCTCTATCAAGTTCTGACACAGACAAAATACACCCCTTCATTCCCTTTAGCACATAGGCATCAATTTCTGTATGCAAACAATTCAAGAACACTGTGCCTACGGTCTCTAAGGAACGTTTAGTTGAATCTGCCATTGTCACAACTTTAGGGGTTTGCAAATGCCTGCAATTCTGTAAACGGACACTAGATGCACCACTGTTGATCAACCAGCGTAGATTGCTGCCTTGGCCACGCCCTTGCATCAACGCCATTGCTGAAGCCATGTGCTGTGTGCTGTGGGAGTAGCCACGACCTCCTCCTCTTCTTCGACGTCCCCTGGAACTCCTTGTCTGGTAACTAGGGGTAACGGCCTTGGTGCTGTCTTGACCAGGTTCACGTGTGCAGTTCCTGATTAAATGGGAAGAGGAACCACAGCGAAAACAGTGTCTAGCTGCAAAAGCATTTACTGTGTTCTCAAACTCAGCATCCCCACTCTTAGGCACAGCACAACTCCCCTTTGAAGACAAACCTCTTTCTCTTTGCCTTTTATCCTGTTCATCTGCAAGCCGAGAAGAAATGTATTCAAGGGTTAATTCAGCTGAAGGCATAGCTTCTAAAGTTAAAGCTAGAGTCTCATAGCTTTTATCAAGAGAAGACAACAATATGTATGACTGCTGCTCCATAGAGAGAGGAATGCCCAGCTGTCTTAGTTGATTAAAGGCAGACACCATTTTGGCAATATGTTCTTTCAAACACGCTCCCGGTTGGAGACGTAAATCAAACAAACATCTTGTAGCATGGATCTTGGCCCCCGCAGTGTTTCTGGAATTTAGCCGCTGCAGAACCGTCCAGACCTCATGCGTGTTATTTAACTCAGAAACATAAGGCATTTGCTCTGGTCCCACTGCCAAAACTAATAGACCTTGGGCTTTCCTGTCGCGTTTCTGTGAAGCTGCTGCTGCTGCTTTGTCTTCTGCAGACGCGTCTGCAGCTGTCTGTATAGGCGGTGCTTCAGTACAACTCCACAACTCTTTTGCTTGCAACCAAACCCTTACTCTAGCCTTCCAATCTAGCCAATTTTTCCCATTGAGTCGCGTAAACGGGACAGCAAAACTTTCCTGGGACTCTGCCATCCTCCCTGGGGCTTAGGAACGATACTCACACACCTGTAGACCGTCTCCCAGCTGCTGAGGTGGCTCCTTGAGGAATAAGACGTCTTCCAGCGAGTACAAACTGCGCAGTGCCTATTTAAAACTTTTTCTAGGCACGTTGCAGGACTCCAGCTGCTTTGAAGGCTTTCATTGTCGGCAACCGCTTCTGTCTTCGCTCCAGTCCTTTCATAAATCACTCTGAACTGCACTCCTTATCTCCTTCTTGACGTACAAACACCCATAACCTGTCCATTAAACTTTAACTAGTTTACATTAATGAATGCTAAAATGTCAAGGGTAATGTAAAAAAATAAGATTCCAGCTGTAAATGATTGGGTAAAAGAAGAAGGAAAGGAAAAGAGTTTAAAAGTTAATAGAAGTGAGGGGTTGCTGAAGAAAATTATTAAATAGGGATGCAGAAAAGGGAGGCATGGGGAAGTCGGTGAAATAGGGTTAATGAAAAAGAGGTTATGAAATTATACGTGTTTATATGTTTGTTTGTTTATGTACTGTGCAGTGTATTGTCTTTAATTTATGTTGGAAAATCAATAAAAATTTATTTTTTAAAAAAACTTTAATTAGTTTAATGTTAAGTGAACGTCCAGTGCGCTTCCAACGCCATAAGTCTTATCTCAGCAGAGAATTTCGTGCAGCGGTTGAAGAAGGCAGGAGAGTCAGTACCTTTCGATGAAGAAGCCTGGAGCAAGCACTTTGGAACTCAGGAAAAAACTTTATTTACAAAAGAAAAAAAAACCCTGGCGATAAAGCACACATGCTTTTAGTCTGCGAGTCAGGTCAAAGAGGGAGGAGAGAGACACACGGGTGAACTGACTATTTATACAAACTAACTCACATTCCTGGATGCTTAATGACTTCCAGCTGCTCAGTGATTAGAGCGACTTGTTACCTCTTAACCCTTTAGTACCAACGACGTTGGAAACCTGTTTCTGCCAGCACCCAGACCTGTTTTTCCGGAGTTTCCGACCACGCCCGGCTTCTTGCTTTGGACCCCGCTTCCCCCTTGGTGGACAGTCTCCAGACCCTCGGCCCAGGACCGGACTTTGACCACGCCTCACGGTAACCCCCCCCCCGGGACTAGCACAGTTTGGTCCCACCACACCCACACTCCCCCTCTCTTGGGGTGCATTCGGGAAGAGCCATAAGCCATGGCTGACCAGGCAGCTGTGCTGGTGGCATTGGCCCAGGAGAAGCAGGCCTTGTCTCACACCGTTCAGCAGCTAAGCAATGCGGTTACGGCACTTCAGCAGCGGTTGGACGCCTTACCGGCTCCTGGGGCCAATGCCCCAGCTTCTGGCAAGTACCCAGTGGCCCTGCCAGAGAAATTTGATGGGACCCCGGCCAGCTTTCCCATGTTCCTCGCCCAGGCCAAGCTGTATATTCAGGGGCGAGCCCAGAATTTTCCTGACGATCGCACCAAAGTGCACTTCTTGATCAGTTTGTTAAAGGACCAGGCGGCCAAGTGGGCTTTGCCACTGCTCCGGCAAGACTCTCCTTTGCTAACAGACTATGTGGGGTTTTGTAACCATTTGGAGACTGCGTTTGGCAACCCTCTGAAGGGGAGCCAAGCCAATTGGGCGATTCGTCGGTTGAGACAGGACAAGTCCACAGCCGCTGCCTACGCCACAGAATTTCGGCTGTTAGCGCAGGACTTGTCTTGGAATGACTCTGCACTTCAGGACCAGTATCTTGAGGGACTGTCGGACGAGATACTGGACCAGCTGGCCATGATGGATCGTCCCACCATGCTGGATGCCCTCATTCAGCGGAGTCTGCAGATAGACGATCGGTTAGAGGACCGTCGCCAGGCACGGGACCGCCAGCACCCCCGGCTCCTGGCTCCAGTCCTTCCCAGCAGGTCCATGGCCACAGCCGAGTTGCCGGACGAGCCGATGCAGCTCAGGGCAGCGCGACCTCACCTCTCCCCCTCGGAGAAGACGCGGCGTCGGGAGGGGAACCTGTGTCTTTACTGCAGTGGGAGTGGACATTACACCCGATCCTGTCCCGAGAAGATGCCGGCCGCAGGGAAACCACCAACCCTGGTAGCCGAAGGCCCTGGAAACCTGGGGTCCCAAACCATGCAAGAGGGGCCCTCACCGGTGGAATTGTGACACCTCATGGTTCCGGTGCGCCTATACCCCCCGGCAGGCCCTGGATTCTCACCCATGCTCTGGTGGATTCAGGGGCAACCCGCTCGTATATGGACTCTGCCTTTGCCGCCCATCATCAGGTGCCACTCCAGGATAAGTCGGAACCGGTACAGGTGGAGGCAATTGACGGGCGGCTCCTGCGCTCGGGCGCCGTTACTCAGGAGACACAGCCCTTGGTTCTGTGTCACCAGCAGCACCGGGAGGTGCGAACTTTGGACATCGCTACCATGCCCTGGTTTCCCTGGTGCTCGGGATGGACTGGCTGGAGTCTCACAATGTTCAGCTTGGCTGGGTCCATCAGACTGTGCACTTCCCAGGCCCATGTCCCCATGCTTGGTCCGATATGCTAGCAGCCGCCCCCACTGAGGAGGCTGCATCAACGCTCCCTGCGGTTTACCAAGACGTGTTCGAGGAACAGGGGGCAGATCAGCTGCCATCCCATCAGTCTTTCGACTGCGGCATAGACTTCCAGTCCGGGGAGCCCCTGCCTGTGAGTCGCCTATACTCTCTTACAGAGCCGGAGCGCGAAGCTTTGCAGGTCTTCCTTCGCAAGAACCTGGAGCGTGGGTTCATTCGGCCTTCCACCTCGCCCACCGCTGCTCCAGTGCTCTTTGTTAAGAAGTGTGGGGAGCTTCGTCTTTGCCATGACTACCGGGCCCTGAACAAGATTACTATCCCAGACCGGTACCCCTTGCCCCTCATCTCGGAGTTGCTGGAGTGGGTGCAAGGGGTGCAGGTGTTCACCAAGTTAGACCTCCGGAGGGCCTACAATTTAATTCGGATCCGAGCCGGGGATGAGTGGAAGACAGCATTTGGGACACGGTATGGGCAGTTCGAATACCTAGTAATGCCCTTCGGATTGTGCAACACGCCTGCTGTGTTCCAAAGGTAAATCAACCACGTGTTCCAGGACTTGCTAGACAAGTATGTGGTGGTGTACTTAGATGACATTCTGATTTTCTCCCGTGACTCGGCTTGCCACGAGGGTCATGTCCGGACCGTGCTGCAGCGCTTGCGGGAGCACCGCCTGTATGAGAAGCTCATCAAATGCGAGTTCCATCAGCGGTCAGTGGACTTCCTTGGTCACCGACTCTCTCCAGATGGGGTGCAGATGGATCCTGGGAAGGTGGCAGTGGTTCGGGAATGGGCGGCACCTCGGAACCGCAAGGACCTACAGCAATTCCTGGGGTTCGCCAATTATTACTGGACCTTCATTGCAGATTATGCTCATCTTACCACCCCGTTGACCCGGCTGCTGCGCCCCAAGACGCCATTTTCCTGGGACAAGGAAGCAGAGGAGGCGTTTCAGGGGTTGAAAGCCTGTTTCCAGAGAGCGCCAATCTTGCAACATCCTGATCCCTCTCGACCTTTTGTGGTAGAGACCGATGCCTCCAGCACGGCTCTCGGTGCTGTCTTGTCCCAGCAGCATGGACCTGATGCGCCACTGTTACCCTGCGCCTTCTATTCCCGCCAGCTCCTTCCGGCAGAGCGTAACTATACCGTGTGGGAGCCGGAACTACTGGCCATCAAGGTGGCCTTTGAGGTCTGGCGCCACCATCTTGAGGGGGCACGACACCCGGTGGAGGTGAGAACCGACCACCGGAACCTGGAGTACCTCCAGACCACCCGCAAGCTGAACCAATGGCAGATCCAGTGGGCATTGTTCTTCTCCCGGTTCCAGTTCCGGATCCGCTACATCCCTAGCTCCCAAAACGAGAAGGCGGATGCCCTATCCTGGAAACCCGAAGACATTGCAGACACGGTACAGCAAGCAGTACCAACCACGATCCTACCACCGGCTGTGTTCCTGGCCACTCAGGAGGCTGAGCCACTGCAGGCTCGGGTGCGGGAACAGCAGCGGGTTGACGCTTGGGCTCAAGAATGACTCCGGGAACTGGCCGAAGGGTCATGCCCTCAATATCCGGGGCTGGTATTGCACCAGGGCCTACTGCTGTACCACGGTCGCCTGTACATCCCGCCAGGGCCACTGCGGGCTGAGGTCCTCCGGATGACACACGATGCCCCAGCGGCAGGACACTTCGGGCGGTATCAGACGACCCATCTGGTAAGCCGCGAGTTTTGGTGGCCCCGCCTGAAGGCTGACGTGGCTTCCTACGTCGCTGATCGTGATGTCTGCCGGCGGGCCAAGGGCCCTGCCGGGTGACCCCCCGGCCTACTTCAGCCGTTGCCAGTTCCACCACGTCCTTGGCACACGGTTTCGCTGGACTTTGTGGTGGACTTACCCCCGTCACGTGGCTGTACCTGCCTCCTGGTTTTCTCCGACCATTTTACTAAGATGGTGCACTGTGCCCCCTGCCCATCCGTACCCACAGCTAAGGAAACCGCTCAGCTATACCTTCAGCATGTCTTCCACCTGCATGGCCTACCTGAGCGGGTGGTGTCCGACCAGGGCGTTCAGTTCACATCCCGTTTCTGGCGAGCGTTGCACCAGACCTTCGGGACAGAGGTCTGTCTATCGTCAGCCTACCACCCACAGACCGATGGACAGACGGAACGGGCAAACGCGGTGTTAGAGCAGTACCTTCAGTGTTACTGCAGCTACCAGCAGGATGACTGGGTTGACCACCTACCGTTGGCGGAGTTCGCTTACAACAACGCAGTGAATGCGTCCACCCAGCAGACCCCGTTCCAAGCCAGTTACAGTTACCATCCGCGGTTGTTCCCGGATGTGCTGTCGGCATCCGCAGTCCCTGCGGTGACAGAGTGGCTGCAGGATCTCCAGTCTCAGCAACAACTGTTGATGGAGCAACTGCGCCAGGCCAAGGAGGCATACAAGGCCGACCGCCACCACCAGGCCGACCGCCACCACCAGGTGGGGCCAGAACTCTACGTCGGTGACCTGGTATGGCTCTGCACTTGTCACCTCCACCCCTCTTGGCCTTCGCGGAAGCTGGACGCCCGCTTCACCGGCCCGTTTCCCATCGTGGACCAGGTCTCGCCTGTGGCATTCCGTCTCCGGTTGCCCGCAACCCTGAAGGTTCACCCGGTATTCCACAGGTCCCTTCTGAGTTCGGTGGCCCCGCCCAACGAGTACCACCCGAACCGTCCCTGACCGCAGCCAGTTTTGGTTCAGGGGGAGCCCGAGTACGAGGTGGAACGCATTCTGGACTCCCGATACTGCAGGGGAAAGCTGCAGTATCTCATAGACTGGAAGGAGTATGGACCTGAGGACCGTTCCTGGGAACCAGCAGCCAACGACCACACGCCTGCCTGCCTCCGTGATTTCCATGCAGCGCACCCCAGCAAGCCAGGTCCGGACCCTCGGTTGAGGGGGGGTGCCTGGGAGGGGGGATGGTGTGATGGCCTGGGAATCTGATTCAGAAGCTGAGCCTGAGAAGTCCCAGCCTTCACAGGAGTCCCCGCCTCCAGGGCTGGCTGAGCTGGGGCAGGGCTTTGAATCTGAAGCGCCTGCACCTGTGCCGGATCCTCAGGAGCAGACACCAGATGCATCCACTCTGGCTCCGGAGGTAATTGAGGACCCATTGCCTACAGGTGCGCCTCTCCCAGCCCTGTCAGGGGAAGGTGAAGCTGCTCCTGGGTCCAGTAACCCTCCAGCCTCTCCTGAGCTGCAGAGGCTCAGGGCAGAGAGGCAGAGGGAACTGGGTTCTCTCAGGAGGAGTGCTCGCCTTAAGGCCAGGAGAGGCAGGTCACCTGTGGGCCGGGACTGCCCCTGGCCTCAGAGGAGATAAAGGCCAGTCATCCCAGTCCCAGGTTGCGGGAGCAACGACGTTGGAAACTGTTAGGAAATCTCGTGCCTTGTCAGAGGAATGTGCCACCTTCCTGGCACCCGGCTTGATTTCCTTGTTGACCTCCCCGTCTGCGACTCCCAGCAGGATACAGGCGAGGTCATCTATCGGCAATCCTCCTCAACGTGAGAAGAACACACCACTCTTCCCTCCCCCAAGGAGGGGAAAGAGACGACAGAAATGTATTTACATGCCTTTATTTCTGTCTTTACAGCAGTACAGAGAAACACGTCTGCACTCTCCAAACACCCAACAGCAGAGAGAGAAGCTCCACCCCTGTACTTCCAGTACAGGTCAGATGACACTCTGAGCTAACATCCGGTGCTCAGTACTGTGAATAGACTGTCCCTTTGTTCCCACGGTACAGCCCCAAACATCAACATCTTGTCTGGCTTTCCTGCCAGCTGCAGCTCGCTTCTGCATTGCTCCTTTTTCGTAACAACCTCCCCCAAAAGAATCAATGCGTGTTGCGAGCAAAGCGTGATCCAGAGAAGAAAACAAACAGTTGTTATACATATAACACTCACCTGTTGTTTCAGTTCCACCCTCGGAACTACCCGCCACCGGTTTCCCCAGTGTACCTCTCTGGTTGTCTGGCTTCCAAGGAATGAGTGCATCTGCATTACCTTGGCTAGCAACTCTCTGTTGTGTCTTTGTCTCTGACTTAGACACAGCTTCAACCTGTCCTCAGTTGTGTACAACAGCAACACATGCAACAGCTAGGTTGGCAAACTCTTTTGAGTACCTCTTGGGTGGTACACCCTTTGTAACTCTCTCAGACCTACGTATAAGGTGCTGATCCTCTCTGCTCACTGGTTCAGCCTCTGTACTCTTTGGAGAACCAGTTCCAATGGTAAACAGTGGCTCGTCTTCCACCTGTGAAGGTCTAGCCATTATGTGAGATTTCCTCTCAATGACTGTGACAACTGAGCTCCCTGAGCTACTACTGTCGCTCTCAGTACCACTGTAATCTGTGAAATCATCATCATCATCATCCGAATCGGCCTCTGTGGGAAATGTGTGAACAATTACTCTCTCCTGTTCAGGAGCACTCTCTAGAAATTTTGTGAGAATCACTTGACCAGATTCAGACAAAATTACTCTGTAGAGACCCTTTTCATATCCCACAAAAATGCCTCTGGCATTCTTTACTGCACCTGGAGCTTCTGTCCTCACATGAGACCCAAAAACCTTGAAATGGGCAACAGAAGGTTTTCTATGGAACAGTTTCTCAAAAGGAGAACTTCCCAACTCTTTTGAAACCTTTCTCAACCACGTATAACAATATGACATTAGCGACTCCACCCAGAACTCATGTGGCAGATGTGAACTAAGCAATTGCGCATTCATCCCCTTTTGCAACTCTTTGTTCACTCGTACACAGACACTCCTGTTCCACGCTTCAGCAATTGCGCATTCATCCCCTTTTGCAACTCTTTGTTCACTCGTACACAGACACTCCTGTTCCACGCTTCCGCTGAAACAGCAACCTTGTGCCTTATCCCTTTCTTCTGCAGGAACTCCTGAAAATCCTGTAAAAGAAAAACTGGCTTGTCATCTGTGAAAAGACAATCAATGTTAGCATCATGAACATTTGTAACTTTGTCACAAAACTCTTTAAACCTTTCTAAGGCTTCTCGTGGTTTCTCTAACATAAAAACCCAGACATAATGAGAGAAACAATCCATACACACAAGATAATATCTTGCATTGCCTCTAGATGGTTCTAGAGGACCAATCACATCAGCATACACCCGCTGAAATGCTCTGTCAACCCTGGTCACCTCCTGGACCTTCTTAGTCACACCTGCGAGAGAGATAATATCAGAATCAGAAGAATTACATTTCATGTAATCACTTTGATCAAAAGTCAACAAATACAGTCCATCTTTCTCTCTGGCAGAAAGATACAACTCTCCATCTTTGAAGATCTTGCAGCTCTCAGCATCATAGGACAGTTTCAGTCCTTTCTTTGCAATCTGCGAAACACTCAGCAGATTGAACTTCAACTCAGGAACCAAGTACACATTGTTTATAGTCAAGTTCAGACTTTCAAGATACACAGTTCCAATCCCGGTCGCTTCCAGCTCCTGGCCGTTGGCCTGCTGCACAGTGAAGCTTTGCTTCTTAAACGACGAAAACAGTTGTCTGTGTGGGGTCATGTGGACGGTGGCCCCAGTGTCGATGACAAACGCGTTTTCCACTTCTGGCGTGGTTCCTTTGGACATCAAAGCCTTTGCAG
>JAXCMG010009985.1:514121-524930 GCA_034642415.1 Podarcis siculus
TTGCAGGTTTCACCTGAGACTTGGTATTTCTTTTGCCTGACGCCTCAGGCTTTGCAGAGCCTCCCTTAGCTCCTTTCTGCTGACGTGGCTTCTTACAGTTCCGCTGAAGATGCCCAGTCTGTCCACAATTGTAACATCGGACAACGTTCAAAGCTACAGCATGCTCTCCAGTAGCAACATCAGTGGGGGAATTAGAACTCCGTTCCTCCCTCCCCCTGTCAGCAACATCCATTGCAGCTTGAACAGCAACAGTTCCTTCACTCCCCCATCTGGGGTCAAAGCTCTCCTCAGCTTTCGATGAGCTCTTAGGAACTTGGCCAGCAACATCTTGGCTCACCCCTTCTGGGGTAGTCATCCATCCAGACCATGATGAATAACTGTCTCTAGGCAGGGGAGATAGGTAAGGCAAGCCCCCCCCTTCTTGGCATCCATTTTGAATCCAAGCCTCAGCTCTCTTACTCTCCAGCCTGTAAAATTCCAAGAGTCTTTCTTGGTTGTTTACTTCCTTCTCTGGCAGGCGAAAACGCAAGCTGTTTCAGTGTTTTTGCTCAGCAGCAAAGATAGCCAAAACAATCCCAGGCTTCCCAGGCTCTCACTAAGCCAGCCCCTTAGTCAGTAGCTTTCCACTCTCACTGACTTTCGTCGCTTAGCAACTGGACATACCAGGGAACCTTATCAACCACAAGAATTCCTGGTATGCAAGCCTCCTCTCTCGGAGCTGTTTCTTCCAAACGCAGCTCCCGTGAACCAGAGAATGAATCAATCTGCGTTCACTCTTTTAGCCCGAAATTCAGCATACCTTGGGGCTGCTGTTACTTGGCAGTCACCTCGTCTCGATGCCGAGCTGTCTGTTCAGCGTCCAGCTGGTCGCAGACGTTATCTTCTTTCCCTTGCTGCAGAGGATGACAAACGATCCATCAACCTCTTACGCTGATTTCCATGGGTCTAAAACCATCGGCGTTGCTACCAGATGTTAGGAAATCTCGTGCCTTGTCAGAGGAATGTGCCACCTTCCTGGCACCCGGCTTGATTTCCTTGTTGACCTCCCCGTCTGCGACTCCCGGCAGGATACAGGCGAGGTCATCTATCGGCGATCCTCCTCAACGTGAGAAGAACACACCACTCTTCCCTCCCCCAAGGAGGGGAAAGAGACGACAGAAATGTATTTACATGCCTTTATTTCTGTCTTTACAGCAGTACAGAGAAACACATCTGCACTCTCCAAACACTTTCTGCTAGCACCCAGTTTCTGCTAGCACCCGTTTTTCCGGAGTTCCTGACCACGCCCGGCTTCTTGCTTTGGACCCCACTTCCCCCTTGGTGGACAGTCTCCAGACCCTCGGCCCAGGACCGGACTTTGACCACGCCTCACGGTAACCCCCCCCCCCGGGACCAGCACACCTGTTTTCAATTATAGAACAGGGGGGCTGCTAGCTGTCTGGGCTGGCACCTGTGGGATTGGTGGTGGGAATCTGTTTTTCTCTCTCACTCCACTAAGCTGTGGGACCAACCTTGAAATTCCTGAGCCATTATGTGTGCAGAAAAAGACAAAGACAAAGTTTCCACAAGACGTAGCTCTAAAAATCCACCCTTTGAGGAATCGGTAATGACAATACTGAATGAAATCAGAGATAGTATAAATCATAATACAGTGCTTATAGAAAAGTTGGATAAAAAATTTGAAGCTTTAAGTACTGTATTGAAAGAAGTCAAGTCTGAGATTACGACACAGGACACAAGTTTGGCACAGCTAGAGACAGTTAGAGTGCTGGATTTGGAAAGATTACAATATGAAAATGCCAATTCAATTGCCTTTCTTCAAATGAAGGAAAAGGAATCCCATTTGAGATTGAGAGGGGTCCCTCAACTGGATGAAGAGAAACTCAGGGAGTCTCTGACAGATTATTTTGTGACGTGGGATTTGAAAAAGGAAGAAGTTGAGTCGTGGATAGAAAAGACCTACAGATTTGGGCCCAAAAAGGATACAAAAATAACCTATGATTGCATAGTGGTCTTTAAAACCAAGGAACTTCTTGTTGTTTAGTCGTTTAGTCGTGTCCGACTCTTCGTGACCCCATGGACCAGAGCACGCCAGGCACTCCTGTCTTCCACTGCCTCCCGCAGTTTGGTCAGACTCATGTTTGTAGCTTTGAGAACACTGTCCAACCATCTCGTCCTCTGTCGTCTTTTCCAGGGAGTCTTCTCTTCTCATGAGGTGGCCAAAGTATTGGAGCCTCAGCTTCACGATCTGTCCTTCCAGTGAGCACTCAGGGCTAATTTCCTTAAGAATGGATGTGTTTGATCTTCTTGCTGTCCATGGGACTCTCAAGAGTCTCCTCCAGCACCATAATTCAAAAGCATCAATTCTTCGGCGATCAGCCTTCTTTATGGTCCAGCTCTCACTTCCATACATCACTACTGGGAAAACCATGGCTTTAACTATACGGACCTTTGTTGGCAAGGTGATGTCTCTGCTGTTTAAGATGCTGTCTAGGTTTGCCATCGCCTTTCTCCCAAGGAGCAGGCGTCTTTTAATTTCGTGACTGCTGTCACCATCTGCAGTGATCATGGAGCCCAAGAAAGTAAAATCTCTCACTGCCTCCATTTCTTCCCCTTCTATTTGCCAGGAGGTGATGGTACAGTGGCCATGATCTTCGTTTTTTTGATGTTGAGCTTCAGACCATATTTTGCGCTCTCCTCTTTCACCCTCATTAAAAGGTTCTTTAATTCCTCCTCACTTTCTGCCATCAAGGTTGTGTCATCTGCATATCTGAGGTTGTTGATATTTCTTCCGGCGATCTTAATTCCGGCTAGGGATTCATCCAGCCCAGCCTTTCGCATGATGAATTCTGCATATAAGTTAAATAAGCAGGGAGACAACATACAGCCTTGTTGTACTCCTTTCCCAATTTTGAACCAATCAGTTGTTCCATATCCAGTTCTAACTATAGCTTCTTGTCCCACATAGAGATTTCTCAGGAGACAGATGAGGTGATCAGGCACTCCCATTTCTTTAAGAACTTGCCATAGTTTGCTGTGGTTGACACAGTCAAAGGCTTTTGCATAGTCAATGAAGCAGAAGTAGATGTCTTTCTGGAACTCTCTAGCTTTCTCCATAATCCAGCGCATGTTTGCAATTTGGTCTCTGGTTCCTCTGCCCCTTCGAAATCCAGCTTGCACTTCTGGGAGTTCTCTGTCCACATACTGCTTGAGCCTTCCTTGTGGAATTTTAAGCATAACCTTGCTAGCGTGTGAAATGAGTGCAATTGTGCGGTAGTTGGAGCATTCTTTGGCGCAGCCCTTCTTTGGGATTGGGATGTAGACTGATCTACTCCATTCTTCTGGCCACTGCTGAGTTTTTCAAACTTGCTGGCATATTGAGTGTAGCACCTTAACAGCATCATCTTTTAAACTTTTAAATAGTTCAGCTGGAATACCGTCACTTCCACTGGCCTTGTTATTTGCAGTGCTTTCTAAGGCCCATTTGACTTCACAATCCAAGGAACAAAGAGATATTATTCTGGGACTGCACTATAAAAAAGGCCTAAAAATACAGAACAAATCTATCATCCTCTTTAAAGAAGTTCCTAGGCAATTACTGAGTTTGAGATCCAATTATATAGAATTGACAAATATTTTGAGGAGGAAAAGCATCTTTTTTAGGTGGGAATTCCCAGAGGGCCTATCTTTTAAATTCGAAGGAAGAAAGCAAAGGATCAAGACTGTGGGAGAGAATGACAGATTTCTGCAAAAGTACACTGAGGAACTTGGACTGCAGAGCCCGCAGTTGCAGAGGGCAGGAGCGGCAACCCCTTAATTTAACATCATGGCTTTGAGAATTTATTCTTGGAATGTTAATGGTTTAAACTGGCCTCAGAAAAGGAGACAGGTTTTTCATGTGCTGGAAAAACAGAATTTGGATGTAATTTGTTTACAGGAAATACATATCACGAGACTACATAGGAAAATTTTATTAAATAAAAAACTTGGACAAGAATTTATTTCTTTGGATAAAGTAAAAAAATGAGGAGTGGTTTTCTACACTAAAAATGGAATCCAAAATTGATTTTTAAAGATGAGGAAGGAAGACACATCGCAGTTGAAATTACAGTACAAGGCGAAAAATATTTGTTATTAGGAATCTACGCACCTAATGATGGCAAAGCGCAATTCTTTAAAAACTTGGAAACAGGTCTTTTGGATCATTTGGATTACAAATTAATTTTAATGGGAGATTTGAATGGAGTTGCATCTACTTTGATGGATAGGACCCAGAGACAAAAAACTTTGAATGCTGGCAGACTACCCAAGACTTTTTTTTATATATAACTGACAAATTTGATCTGTCAGATATATGGAGAGTTAGAAATCCAACTGAAAAAGACTTCATTTTTTTCTTTGATGCAAACTACTCATTTTCGAGGATCGATTACCTATGGATATCTAGAGACATGGTTCCTAAAGTATTAAAAACTGAAATTTGCCGTAAAACTTGCTCAGAACATAATGCAGTTTTTATGGAACTGAAAAGGTTCCTACAGGGTTCCTTCAGATGGAGAATGAATGATGACTTGCTGAGGAATACCCAAATTGTAAATAAAGCCCAAAAAGCCCTAAAGGATTACTTTGAAATTAATATGAATCAGGGAACAGAAACAAGGGTTATTTGGGACGCCAGCAAAGCAGTAATGAGAGGATTCCTCATTCAACAAAATTCAATTAGGAAAAAGACACAGAATGAGAAAAAAGACAAAATTTTGGAACAATTAACAGATAAAGAGAAGAAGCTTAGAGGATACCCAAAGAATTTGCAGATACAAAAGGAAATTAAAGCCCTTCAGATTCAATATTCACAGGTTATTAGTCAAGAAATAGAATGGAAATTAAGGAGGATGAGACAAAGGAACTTTGAATCTGCAAATAAATGTGGGAAACTTTTAGCCTGGCAATTAAAAAAGAGGCGAAAGCAAAGTACCATCACAAATATTGTAACAGAAGGAAAGTCTGTGGAGAACCCTGTGGACATAAGAAAATGTTTTCATAAGTATTACAAACAACTGTATAAAAAGAAGAAAGAGGACCAGGCCAAGATTGAGCAATTTATTAAAATGAATGGCTTGCAGAAGTTTCCTGAGGATAAAAAGATCCTACTAAAGGGTCTAATTACAAAACAGGAAGTGGAATATGCAATAAACTCAATGCAACTTGGCAAGGCCCCAGGACCAGATGGTCTATAAGCAAAATATTATAAGACATTGAAAGATTGGCTTATTCAACCTTTGGTAGAAGTATGCAATTTGATTCTAGGAGGGGGCCAAGCACCTGAAACCTGGAAGGAAGCTTATAGTACTCTGATTCCCAAACAAGATCAAGATAGATCCAATGTTAAGAACTACAGACCAATCTCCCTACTTAATGTGGATTATAAATTTTTTGCGAATATACTGGCTAACAGGCTAAAGAATATATACATAAGGACCAGGCAGGATTTCTGCCTGGAAGACATATGGAATATAATATCAGGAATGTTGTGGATATTTTGGAAAAGTTGGAAGTAAGAAAGAACTGTAAAGCAATGTTAATTTTATTGATGCAGAGAAAGCCTTTGACAATGTATCTTGGAGTTTTATGTTGTACAATTTAGAGAGTATGGGGGTTGGTCAAGATTTCTTAAATGGCATTAAGGCGATCTATCATGAAGAAAAAGCTAAAATTATTGTAAATAATGTGGTATCGGAGGAAATTTGAATTGAAAAGGGAACCAGGCAAGGGTGCCCACTTTCCCCTCTGCTGTTTATTTTGGTTCTTGAGGTCTTGCTAAGTATGATAAGAAAAAATGAACAAATTAAAGGTATTACAGTAGGATCCAAACAATATAAATTAAAAGCCTTTGCGGATGATTTATGTCAAGGAACTGCCATCGGCTCAGGAGCGAGAGGGGAAAAGGCGGATGGATTACAGAGAGCCCCCAAAGATTGTGGGAAGCAGCACTTCCTCAGCGGAGGAAGGCAGCCACGCCTCTAGTGGGGAGGAGATGCAGGGCTCGGAGGATGCAAGGCGGTGCCAGGACACCTTGCCTGGGCAAAGCGGGGAGGAGGGAGGTCCCCCGTTACCCAAGCCTTCCTTGCGCAGTAAGCTTCCGCACAGAGAGGGGAGGCGCAGACTGGGGGACAAGAAACTACTCTGCTGGGGAAGATTTAAGGACCACCCACTCTCAGATTCTGCCAGTGAATGAGCAAGACATGGAATAGAGGTGCTCTGCATTCTAAAGTTTTTTACCACCAATAAGAAAGCTTTAGAAAAGACTATTGAGGCATATTGCCTGATTGCTCTCGAGCAACCACCCGATACCTCTAACAGCAATCTGAGAGTCCCTGACGTTGCTCGAGGGTAGCCGCTTGAAGGCAGCACGATGAGCCCGACCGGAGCAGCCGCGGAAACGGAGCAGGAAGCAATGGTGCGAGGGTTAATGGAACGGAACCGAGACCTCGAGGCGCACGTTGCTACGCTGTCAGCCTGGCTGGAGGAGAGGCGAGTACAGGATGGTCAGGTCAGAGCCACCCCGATCGGAAGAAAGGTCCCAGGGCTAGTGAGCAAGTTTGGAGGAAAGCCCCAATATTACAATGCGTTTAGAACAGAGATCCAATACGCGTTGGAATTGCAAGAAGGGGGGTTTGCTAGCAACCGAGAGAAAGTTGTTTTCGTAATTGGACACCTAGAGGGGGGGCTTGAGAATGGACTAGACCGCTCATAGCAGCCAGGAATGATGCCTTGAAAGACCTGAACTTTTTTTTATCAGGCGATGGACACTATGTTCTCCAGCGAGGCGGAGGGGAGTGTAACCCGAAGGGAGCTGCTGAGTTTCAAACAGGGGTCTCTGACCATCAGGAGCTACTAGTCTCTTGTGAATTAAGATCGCCGGAAGAAATATCAACAACCTCAGATATGCAGATGACACAACCTTGATGGCAGAAAGTGAGGAGGAATTAAAGAACCTTTTAATGAGGGTGAAAGAGGAGAGCGCAAAATATGGTCTGAAGCTCAACATCAAAAACACCTGAGAATCAAGTGGAAGGGAGTTCCAAAGGAGGAGACTTCCAGATCTCCAGAGGCGAGGCAATTTCTTCATCTCAAGTAGCAGGGAGCTCCCAAGGTGGCAAGTGCTGCAAGTCCATCCAGGAGGGAGGAGGCCATTTGGTCAGCTGGCATGCCACCAAAGTTTTCCAAAGGGAGTTTTTCCCACGGAAGAGGGCGGGACTCGAACCTGCAGCTTCAGCTCTAGCAAGGGATTTCAGTGGAGGGAGGGATGCCCTCAAAGAGGTGGCATCGCCAGAGACTTTTCAGTTGGGAATAATGGAGGGTTCTTAGAAAGAATGATAATAATACATCATGATATTTATCAATAGTGAATGAATAATAGTAAATATTGGTGATAATGTGAGGTTCGGTGGTTATAGGGTTAACCTCTATGTGTCCTGCATCTGGGGAGGAGCTTCCCACATCCGGGGAATTCCACATTCTTTGTCTGTGTGATAGTTTCACTTCTGACCAGAGAAGAGTCAGAGATACACACTATGGCGCCGGTCTCTGACGGAATTGCTTGTATTATCTGTCCGATGTAAATAAAAGCTGTTTAGTTAGCAAGAAACAGCGTATGGACTTTTCTCTTCAATCGCACATCAAGCACACGCTGCCGCTCCGGTGCTGACCCTGGGAATTCTGGCACAGGGGAAACATGCCGGACCCGGGCAGTTATTCAACAGGTTATGGAAGGCCCAGGCTACGTTTGTGCTGAGTGTGAGAAGGAAACAAAGCAGAGTCCAGCTCTGAGATCCGGCCTGCTGTTGTGAAGGGACAGAAGCGGTCGTGATTTCACTGGTGAAAGCGGAGCTTGCTGCAGGAAGCATCTTTGAAGCAACCGGCCTGCAGAAGCGTGAGTAAGCTATAGCCCTGGGGAAATGGTGCAGCAGCAAACGCAATCACATGAGACTTTTAATGTTTCTTTTGAGCGATTGAATGGCCATAATTGGGAAGATTGGTCCAGGAGGATCAGATATTGGCTGATGGGCAAACAACTCTGGGAGTGCACCCAAAATGAGCTGCCAGGGGCTGCTGCTGGGGCAAATGCTGCTGAGCTTGAGAGGGTGAATGCCGCTGTTAAAAAGGACCAGAAAGCTATGTCCCATATTGTGTTGGCCCTTGAGGCTTCTCAGTTGCCTCACATCGATGGATTAATGAGTTGCCATGGGATTTGGTCAGGGTTCATCAAAGGACCACTGCTGGTGCCAAGATTCATGTGATACGCTCTCTGTTTGAGAAGAGGCTGTCTCCAGGGGAATCGGTATGTGAACACATTGCAAAGATGCTGACCATTTTCACTAAACTGTGTCAGCTGAATGTACCTTTTCCTGATGAGCTAAAGGCATACACACTGCTGAGATCTTTGGACAGGAGTTATGAGAACCTGGTTCTGACGATGGAAGTTATGCCTCCGGACCAGCTCACGACTGAATATATTAGTGGGAGATTGATTGATGAACAGGAAAAAAGACTGAGAGCTGGGCAAGAAAATGCAGACTGTACCCCAAAAGGGAGTGGGGGGCGGCAAGAAGCAATGAGGACTCTGTAAAGGCTTTTGCTATGAAACGCTGCTATCGCTGTGGCTCCCCCTCACATCTTGTGAGAGACTGCCCAGCAGAGGCTCAGGAGCCCAAGGCCAGAGGCTCGGGAATGCAGATAAGGGACTCTTCCATGGCAGTGAGGCGTGGGAAGATTTCCAAAGGCTCCACTCGAGTTGAAAGCAAAGAGAAGCCTTCCCAGTATCATCTTGCAGCTTCCATGGCAATTGTTAAAGGCTGTAAACAGGAAGCTGGGCTGACTTTCGTTGTGGACAGTGTAGCAACTCACTCTTTAGTTCCATCTGCTGGGCTTCTTTGGAATTTCAAGGCTGTAAAAGGTGGACGATCTGTCACGGTGGCAGGTGGAAGCAGACGTTCCCTGACCATGTCTGGGACTTTGTACTGTCCGTTCTTGGAGCATGAGATTCAAGCTTATGTGGTTCCAGAGATGTCCAGTTGTCTTTTGTCTGTCTCTGCATTAGTAGCTGATGGTTTCAGCATTCGTTTTGAGAATAACATGTGTTCTTTTTCCAGGGATGGGAAACACCTGTTCAGTGTTGAATGCTAGAATAGGCTGTTCGTGGTTGAAATACCTATTGCAGATGACGGTCCCACTGAGGTAACACAGGTGCAGTGTGCGAATGTCCCACCACATGATGGGTGTGCCCACTTATGGCACAGATGATTGGCACAACTGAATTGGAATTATGTCAAGAAGGCCCCGGGGTGCACAGAGGGGTGCAAAATGAAGGGATGTGATAAGTTTTTAGATTGCAGAGCCTGTAAGCAATCCAAGGTAAAAATGTGCACATATCCCATGTTTAGCAGAGAGACAAGCAGGCCTTTTGAGCTAGTGCATGCAGATTTGTGTGCCAGTAGCCAGTCTGGGTGGATCAAAATTAATTTTGCTTCTTTTGGATGATTTTTTGAAGAACTCTTGGGTTTTCTCGATTAAGCACAAAGGGGAAGCTGCTGCATTGATAAAAGACTGGATAGCAGCTGTAGAATTGAAATTCTCTGCTAAAGTCAGAAGGGGATAAGTCACAGGCTGACAGCACCACACAGTCCTCAGCAGAATGGTGTTACTGAATGCAAGAACAGAACACTACAAGAGGCTGTGGCTGCTATGCTGTTTGATTCTGGACTCCCACAACGCTATTGGGCTGAGGCCTGGAAATCTGCTTCTTTTGTGCAGAATCGCGTTTTTAATTCTGTTGTAGGGGACATGCCCTATGTTCTTCTGCACGGTAAGAAGCCCAAGGTGCATTTCCTCCATGTTTTTGGCTGTGAGGCTTGGGTTCTTATACCAAAGGCCAAACGCAGAAAGGGTGACCCAAGGTCCAAGAAGATGATTTTTGTTGGGTATGAACCAGGGACCAAGGGGTGGAAATTTGTCTATCCTGATGGCAACCAGTCCCGGCTGCTTGTAAGCAGCAGTGCTGAGTTTTGTGAGCAAAGTGGGTGCACACGCATACATGGTAACCCAGATGTTCTTTCAGAAAGGTTTCTTGACTCAGATGATGATGAGGAGGTGGAGACTGAACCTGCTGCTGAGGAGTGGAGTCCAGAGCGGGAGCAACCTAGCACCTCTCCTAAAACTCTCAAGACAGAGCCAAAGAGTGAGCTGTCCTCACCCACAGGTCCAGCTGGAAGGTTCAAAAGACGCAGCAGGTCAGAGGGGGAGCTCTCTGACACTGGGGATGGTCTAGCTGGCCCTAGTGGGTCAGAGGGGGTACCAGAGCTCACACTGAGGAGATCAAACCGAACCACGAAGGGTAAACCGCCTGACAGGTTTGAGACCACAAGTGTGTGTGTTGGGGTGGCTCAGTGTGAACCTGAAAGTTTTCAGGATGTTCAGAAGTTGCCTCAAGAAGAACCCAGCAAATGGCAAGAGGCAATGCAGAAGGAGATGAGCTCAATGGAGTCTCTAGGTGTGTTCTCCATCACAACGTTGCCGGCTGGCAAACAGGCTGTGAGCAGCAGGTGGGTTTTTCGCCTTAAACCCACAGAATCTGGAGAACCACAGTACAAGGCTAGGTTAGTAGCCAGAGGGTTCACGCAGCAGAAGGGGCTGCATTACACTGAGGTGTATGCTCCTACTTCAAGAAGTGAAACTCTGCGCATGCTCTTAGCCATTGCTGCAGAAAGAGGTTGGAAGGTGCATCACTTTGATGTGGATGTAGCCTACTTG
>JAXCMG010009999.1:0-22463 GCA_034642415.1 Podarcis siculus
GCTTACAACTATGAGGTGTGCTTAGCTGGTGGGTCTCTGAACAGCGAATTCCGGTTTCTCAGGCCCTTGTTTCCTGTTTTCTCTGTGGAGCCTCCTAACACTCAGGTGAATCCAAGGAGTTCCAATGATTCTGAGGGAGTCCCCAGTCATGCTGGTGAAAGTCAACATGGGGTTCAGGTGAGAACACTGTTGGGAATTTGTTTTCTAATATTTAATTTTTAAGGATGGGATTCAACAAAGTGCTAAGTGAGGTATGCTTGTGTGGAATGAGGTTCATTCACACAATGAATGAATGAATGAATCTTCATTTGCGTCAGCCATCGGCCATAGCAATAAAACAATACGATACAGTGGTACCTCGGGTTACAAACACTTCAGGTTACAAACACCTCGGGTTACAAACTCCGCTAACCCAGAAGTAGTACCTAAGGTTCTGAACTTTGCCCCAGGATGAGAACGGAAACAGCGCGCCAGCGGCATGACGGCAGCAGGAGGCCCCATTAGCGAAAGCGCGCCTCAGGTTAAGAACTGTTTCGGGTTAAGAACGGACCTCCAGAACGAATTTAGTTCGTAACCTGAGGTACCACTGTATACAAAAATAGAAATGAAAAGGCAATTATATAAAATACATTCTAGGGGTTTGGATCAATAGTCAAAAGACTCACACTGTATACTTCTCTCCTTTTGTTGCACTGCACATTCCCCAAACTTTCAGACCAGATTTAATATTACATATATGGGAAAGACAAAAACCAGTTTACATGTCATTTGTGGAAATGGATTGCAGTATTTCGTTGCAGATTCTTCAAATATAATGTCTGTCCATTGACTACCAAACTTCATTAATCACATTTACCCAGAAATTCATTCTTTCCACTTCTGAAAATAACTCTGAGTATTTTACCTAAGGGAAGCCTTTTTGAAATGAGAGAATGCTTTAAGTTGGAGGCTTAATTTGGAAATCAATTGGGTTTTTGCTATATGTGGCTTGTATTAAATTGCGAATCCAATATATTCATCACTACATAGTAAATATTATTTCAGAGAAATGTAAGACAGATTGTGAATTAATGAAACTGGAATACATTATTGGCAATGAGACTTTTTTATGAATATATTCTGAATGCTCTGTGTAAATGATGTTCTTGCTAAAGGGGAGGAGAATATATGGTGAGTGGAAGAATGATAATTATGGGGAGTTATTGAAGATATGTCATTCCTTGGTGTGAATATGGGGATTAGAACAATACAATAAATCTTCCGGAAGGAAGTCCCAATTTCCAACAGCAGCATGGAAGTCTAAAATTGGCTGAACAGAAACTGGGTAAGAGAACCATTTGGGAAACAAAAGATTTTTTTTTTTAAATGGTGAGAGTTATGAAGCTAAAAACTCATTATTAAAGTATGGTGTAAGACTCAAAAGAATCATGAAGACAATTATGAGGAGTCATTCATTTGGTGCTAAGGTGCTCAGTAACTAGAGCAGTAACTTCACATCTTTCATTCAGCCATTTAAACTCAATGAGTGATACTGGAGAAAGTAGAGGCGTATAATTTATAGAGATAGAATGAAAGTTGAAGCTTCATCTAGATAACAAGGAAGTACCGTCGGCCAGGTAATCATATGATCCAAGATCATAACTTGTTTGGGATGGCATTGTGCTCCTCCCTCTTAGGAACCGGGGCCTATTTGGGAGGAGGCTCCTGGATCTCCTGGTGGCAGCCTGAGCAGGAGAATCTCTTCATTAACTCTGACCAGTGTGCCAGCCGTGCCCTTTCTGGCAACAGTGACCCACGCCAAAGTAATACTCACATTAGACTGCTATAATGTGAATTAACCTGGGACTGTCTTTGCAGAGCACTTGAAAACTTCAGTTGGTCCATAGAAAGCTGCCTTATACCAAGCCAGACCATTGGTCCCTCTAGCCCAGCATTGCAAACACTTTTTAGGGTTTCAGGAAGGAATCATTCCCTGCCGTAGCGGTCAAAGTATGGCTGATAAAATATGTTGAACATTGCTTGCATGCCTTAAGGGTTGTGTCCTCCTGTGCATATTTGCCTGCACATCTAGATCAGCTGCTATGCTCCATTTCCCTCCACCATCTAAGCCAAACCTTGGCTTAGCTGTAGATGATTTTTTGGCTGATTGTTGGTAAGTAATTGTGGCAAAAGTCTCTTAGCTGGTGTATTTATTTTGAGCTGGGCTGCTTTCCTGATTTTGGATTTTATTCTTGTTTTATTGAAAATGTTGTGAGCTGCCTCATAGAGAAGTAGGGTACAGATTGTGTGAACAAGCTAACAACTATTTGTGTGGCTCTAATGAAGGAAAGAAGGCTTGGGAATGGAGGTTAGTAGCAAACGTTAATGCTACAAAGCTGCTGCTGGACAAAAGGTATAGTTATTTTTGGTATAATGGGTTCCCTGCTATGATCTCAGGCATTGCCTTGAGTTCGTTCAAGCTGAAAAGAAACGGGATTGTCATCAAACTCATAGTACTACCATCCTTAGCGGTAGAACGTTGTTGTATCTCACAGTCACAGTTCATATTTTGGGTTTTCAGAAAACGTTTGCTATGTTCCTGTCTGGTAAGCATGGCATTTCATTACACTCTTCTTACTGCAGCTTAATGCCTTGGCAGCATTTATCTAATGAAAACCACATCAGCTTTCAGAAAATTACAATGCACTTTTTTATGTCCTTTGCAGGCCAGAGCATCTCTCCCTGAAGACGCTGCTCCCAGATCTGGAGCCCCGGGTTGCATTGTTAATCAGGCAACTGGGGCAAATATAAACTGTGGTCAAAATGACTGGCTTACCTATCAATAGATGAGGACGACCAACTCCATCCATCATTCTTTCTCTGAAGACAAATAACCAAATGATCAAGTCTCATGCAAGAAACTTGACCCCTGACCTGAAAAAAAAATGGGTCCTCTGCCTAAAGGAGAAAGATACCAGGAAACTCTCTTGTGCAAGCAAAATAGAAAGGAACAGAAATGCTCTTGTGCTGTTCTCATTCATTTCGATGGAGCTTCTGTAGGAGAATGTGTAGCTGGATTGTCCACATACATTGACCTAGTAGACAATTATATTTATGCTTTGTAGGATTTTACAATAGCCCACTGCTCTTTTGATCTAGCTGGTTAAAGAAATGTAGGTGACTTTATTGCATGCTCATTGTTGTAATTATTCCTTAGTTTATTTTTATGCTAGCTTTGCTGCTTTCCTTCTAATATTTTCAATGGTTATAGCAATTTCTCATAAATTCTGTTTGCTGGTTGTAATGCAGCTGTTAGTAGTATCCAGTAGCTTCATTTGAAGACCTAGCGAGACAAATGAATGAATATAATCAGTAAGGGGGAGAAGTCTGGACATAGTCCACTGGGACATTGAAAGGAATGGGAGCTTTGTAAGAGAATATTTCTCCCATTTATTTCAGCGAAGCTTGCACATAGGACTTCCATTTCTCAGCGAATTTACACTTTATTTTCTAGTCATAGTTACACTGTGTGTGCACTTTCCTGTCTAAATGCTCAATTCTACCGTTTCCTGTAGCTATATTTGTGTTAGCAAATTCTCTTTCATTGGCCTAGTTTGCACATAACACTGAACTAAATCTAGATGCTCACTTGATTATTATATCACAGAACAGTTAAAAGCACAAGCAAGAGCAGTCAAGCCTAGAGAACAGTTTGAATTTTTTGCCACTTGCCACTTGCAGCTCTGTAGCTTTTGGAGGTGGTCCAGGCTGACATGTAGCGCTTACATTGTGGTTAATACTAAGATATATAAACCAGCTACAAATTTGGTTAATGAAGTTAAACTGTTAGTTAAACTGTTGAGTTGGGTTCACACATAACAGTCAGCTGCAGTTTAATGAACCATAAATTAATAAACCATAGCTTAGTGTTATGTGCAAACCAGGCTGTCGAGTCCACATACACACACTGCATGTATGCATACACATACATGTGCACATGTTTTCTCTGAAATTTAACTATTCCTGTTTTCCTGCAATTGACCCACAATCTGCGGCCAGTATTAAAAACTGAGATATGAAAGCTAGGAGCTAAAAGGAACCTTAAACCTAGGTTATGGGCGCAACAATGAAATGTCTAGGCGTGCTTTTTTATAGGAAGAATACAAAACTGAAAATGAACTGCAGATAAAATATTATGTTCATTTTTCACATGGTCTAGTCCTTCCCCTGCCCAACCCCCTAATATTCTTAAGAGGGTCTCTTCTCCAGTCTTCAGAGAGTAGCTGGAAGTAGGGAGACAGAAAAAGGTCCTCTTTTCCTTCCACTCTGCAGTTTTAATCTGAAATCTTAGTCACAGAAGTGCGCCCAGAGCTCTGAAACTTCTCGCGCTAATGAAATTCCCTGCCACAAAATGTGCCTAGAAAAATGGGAGTTTCGAACACTGCGGCTGATGCTGAGAAATTGTTTGCAAGCTAATCAATACTTCTTTCCAGCAATGGAATAATGAAGCATGCTGTATTTGAAAAGAACAATGTAAACTATGCTAAATCACATTATTTAAAGCTGGCCTTTAATGTTGGTTTATTTATGGTGGTTTGGAACTACTCCGGTGGTAACTAGATGGACTTAACACCAAATTGATTCTAATCTCCATTCTCTACAGGGACAGGGACAATTTAGTGTTAAACCCAGCTGTCAGCCTATGATAAACTGCTACTGTAAACACTCTAAAACAGGAATTAATAGACTATATTATAACAGTGTGGTTTCACAGTTATGTGGTTATGTAGTTGTGCAGTTTGGAATAGAATTTTCAGTAAACCTTTGTGCTTTGGGAATTGTATTATATTCTTACAATGACAAAAATTCACAATAGTGAAGCATTTTGAAGTCTGTGGATGAAAGGAAGTGGCAAGTAGTCTTATAGTGAAACAGGATAGGAAAGAGTGCAATTTATATACAACTGGAATCAGCAGGGAAACAGATATAGAATGCACATATTTCTTTTATGCACTGTCAATGTCATCTTTTTGTTATGAGAGGATGAAAAAGATGCTGTGTACTTTTACATATTGTTTGCTAGATTTGAATATCATTTTTGTATGTTCATAAAATAATAAAATCACTTTCTAAAATCTATGGATGGAAATGCTTTGTGAAACAGGATCCCTGGGGTGGGGCAGCAAGTATCAGCAAGGTAGATGCCAAGGCCACAAACCATAGCCTGCTTTACAGACCTGGCATGGACCAGAGGGAGGAAATTCTGCCTGATCTGCTTTACCAACCTATTGTGGTTGTAATAATTTAGAGCCATTTCCTTACAATAAACATTGGGATGAGAGTTTAGAGGACACCTGGAGAATGAAGGCATTCTGTCAATTTCCCTCAGCTTGACTATATTATTTACTACTTGTATTACTAACTGCTGGGATACTTTATAGCTTACCCTGCTGCCTATGCACACATACATACACTTTAAATAAAAAGCACAAAATTGCAAGTGCACAGAGTAAGATAAGACACACAAAAGAAGGAAGTCAAAAGCCTTCAAACATTTGAAGACAGATATCATGTCCTCTTAATCTTCTCTTCTCCAGATTATATATACCTAGCTCCTTCAAGCTTTCACCATATAACTTGGTCTTCAAACAATCAAACATAAGAAGACAACAACAAAGTCACAGTTAAGTCCTTGGAACATTTCCCGGATTGCTACCAAGTGTAGTGAACAAGAGGTTATTCCCACAAGGCCGTCCCTTATCAGTCTCCTAATTTCCTGGGGTTTCCCTGATGCCTTTTAAGGTAATGTAACATAGCTTCTAAGTGTGAGGGTGTTAAAATAAGCAGAGACCACATTGGTTATGAAACAAATAAAGTGTTTAGAAAGATAGAAAAAAATGGAGCTTTAAAAGAAAGATGTGTAATGCAAAAGTTACTGAAAACCACCCCCCTTGGAGCAAAATAACTTTCCTGGGACTAAACAGTCCTTCAACTCACCAGACTCTCGGGAGAATCTTATTCCTAAATAGCAGCCCTCTGTTTGCCTATCTCCCAGGCTTACAAAGATTTTCCTTTATTATGTTGGGTTCCACACTGAACTGAAGAACCTCCACTATGTAGACTCCCCTTGTCAACCACAGGTTAAGAGATGTGCCAATTCTTACATAAGCAATGAAGTATTCACTACCTTAACATTTAAGCTTTAGGATATTTGCTGGGTTTCCAAATTAATTCCATAATCCCCTCCAATAAAGAGACAGGTAAAAATATGCATTCCAATACAAATAAAATTTGCAGCAGTCTGTATAAGTAAGGATCGTGCAATCAGTCTAGGAAAGCAAAGTCTATTTCATTTTCTGATTTGACGTGAATTTTTTTATTAAAGCAATTTTCCAGACACACTTGTGAGTTTAGGAACCATTTGTGTTCTGCTTCCAAGTATGTAGCCACTAGTATTAGATCTTTAAACTACACATCTTGATTAGGACTATCAGAAAAGTTTAACACAGCTAAAACTGGTGCTATCTTCAAAGGTTAACCTGTGCTAAGCATAATCTCTGAAAAAACTCTTGATGAAAAGATTTGTTCCACTGGACACTGCCATCACATATGAAGGTAAGTCCCAAGTTCACCACATAATCTCCTTCAATTTGAGCTTGCTGTATTAGTGATTCTGAAAAGTTTCATGGGAGCAAGACACCATTTAGGTATCAGTTTTAAAGAAGCAAGGAGCAAAAAACAATTTTCACCCACAATTTCATCTTCTGTGGCTACAATGTCTAGTTCACATAGTCTTCGTTCTCAACAAAAACATATTTCCCACAAAACCGCAGGTTGCCTGGGCAGCTATCACCAGATCTAACAGGAAGTGCATTAACTGATTATACTGAAACCAGTTTTTAGTGCACTTCTGAGATCTGTTTCTCCTTGATAGGTAAATTGTTTACACAGAAATAGTAGAGGCAAAGGGATTTAGCTGTAATAAGTTCCAGATATCGAGAGCTACCTGCAGGGATGGGTTAGAAAGTTGTAAGGAAATTGGTTCTCTTGGGAGAAATGGAATTGCTCTATAAGATGGGTGCAATAACACTATCCTGACACAAGGTTTGCCATCTTCATTATTGATTAAGGAACATAAATGTCTAATCTGAACTGCATCAAAGTAAGAGCTGTAAATTTGGAATCTACAGACTCTGATTGTTGACTCTGGGCTTTTTACCCCCATGCATATATTTACTGAGCAAAGTTGGCCAGATCTTAAATTGTTTGGGAGAGATCGACGTTGGCAAGTTCTGGAACAGGAACAGGAATTTTGACAATAACATTATTCTGACAATTGCTAGGTGTCCAAGTCAATATAAATTCTATTTTGTCCAATTCCTGAGCTCCTATTGCATTCGATTCAACATTCTTCTTTAAATATGATTTCACCTTTTTTGGGCGCTACACAAATCCTGATATGCCAGATATGCCAACAAACGTTTGAGTATTTCTGACTTTTATCAGGATTTGAATTGTGCCCCAAGAAGGCTAAATATCAACCCTGTATTCTTCCCTTGTTTGGGGGGAAACTAAGATTCATTTTCTTTCTTTTATTTGAATGTATTATTCATTTATTTCATTTGTATCCCACTTTCCTCCAAGGAGCACAAGGAGCTCATACATAGTTCTCTTCCTTCCTATCTTGCCTTCACAACAACCCTGTGAGGTAGGTTAGGCTGACAGGCTGTGAATGGCCAAGGTCACACAGTGAGCTTCAAGGCCAAGTCCGGATTTGAACCTGCGTCTCCCAAGTCCTAGTCTGACACTCTAACCACTGCACCACACTGGCTCTCAGAGAACAAATAGTAATACATAGGCAGGGTTAGGGCAATCCTATACATAAAAACCTGGTGTGAAGTTAAGCTGGGGTAAAATATGCCAAAGCCAAACTCCATTCTGAAGCATGTCTAAGC
Source organism: Podarcis siculus (assembly GCA_034642415.1). Classification (NCBI taxonomy): domain Eukaryota; kingdom Metazoa; phylum Chordata; class Lepidosauria; order Squamata; family Lacertidae; genus Podarcis; species Podarcis siculus. Next base: position 7,935 of record JAXCMG010009999.1, read on the forward strand.
CTGGCGGAGGGAAAACAAGCCTTCAAAATGGGTGTTTGGGTTACATCACCCTCCTTGCCAACCTACTTTGCTAACGTGGGTTATCTGACCATTCTCAATGAGCTTAGGATCCAGCCTAAGTCCTCCCCCGGCTCCTCCCCAACCATGTCTACTTTTGAGGACTTAAACCAGCTTAAGATCTGTCTGGCTTGGCTCAGCTTCCTGGGTCCCAGCTGGTATCCAAACAAACCCCTGTGTTGCAAAGAGAACATCAACAATGACAGTATAATAGACAGTCTTTATAGAATTCCTTCAAATCATAAAAAGTTCAAAATGAAATCTTTAGTCTCAAAGTCTCTGAAAATCTTTAAATAAAGCAAGGTACCAAACTTTGTATGGTGGAAGACAAACTGTGAAGCTTTGTGTATTCAACAATGATCTCCAATAAAAAGATAAAGTGACCCCTGACCATTAGGTCCAGTCGTGGCCGACTCTGGGGTGGCGGCGCTCATCTCGCTTTATTGGCCGAGGGAGCCGACGTGCAGCTTCCGGGTCATGTGGCCAGCATGACTAAGCCGCTTTTGGTGAACCGGAGCAGCACACGGAAACGCCGTTTACCTTCCCGCCAGAGCGGTACCTATTTATCTACTTGCACTTTGACTTGCTTTCGAACTGCTAGGTTGGCAGGAGCAGGGACAGAGCAACGGGAGCTCGCCCTGTCGCGGGGATTCAAACCGCTGACCTTCTAATCGGCAAGTCCTAGGCTCTGTGGTTTAACCCACAGTGCCACCCACGTCCCTATGATGTCCAATACTGAACAGTAATTCCGGATATTGACTACTGTTTCGTAGAATTCTTCATCAGCATGGTGGGTGGATATAGAATGCTTCATAAACCCATCTTATTTCGAATGAATGTATATAAATAATGTGGAACAGTGTTCATGTAATAATGTAGTCATTGCAGTCATGCATTGTACAACACTTAAAAATTCACTGTTTTACTGAGCATACTCCCCTTCTACAACTGATAATGAAAATAGAAAATTTGAAAAGATTGTTTACATAGTTCAAAATCTGTCCCCTCTCACTTGCTTTCTCCCAGTATTATATATGTATTTATTGCATGCTCAGTGTTTATTTTCAATACTCTGGGGCAAGCTATCTAGATCAGTGGGGTATAAATAATAAAATTATTATTATTATTATTATTATTATTATTATTATTATTATTCTTACTGATGAAAAATAGGAACAATAGGAAAACATATTCAGAGGGCTAGTCATCTTAGCTTGTTGCAGAAAGAAACAACAGTTTTGTGGCCCAGTTCATCAGATGTAAGAAAACGTATCCACCTTGAGCATCATAGGCATGAAATTGGGAGATAGATCAGAACAATTAATATAACAGCATCTTTCCATAGGTTGACCTAAAAATTGTAAAGCAAATTGGTACACATAACTAGTTGCTATTTGATGTTCCTTAGGAATAATAGACTACTATCTAAAATTAATTGGGTTTTGCTTGAAGTCTCTCTCCCCCGCCCCCCAAAAACACTGAGGAAGGACTAAAACTGGTGTAATTATTCACTGAACCTCTAAGTGTCGCTGTTTGCTTATAAGCCAAGAACTACAAATCCCTTTTCTGCTCTCATTTGGCAAAGAATACACAAAGCTCACATTCACGTTCAGCAAGTCTGGATTTGCAGGAGGAAATATCTAGGAAGCCTTTGGAACCTTTGTAAGGTCCAAACTGGACAATAAGGGCACAACAATCTGACAGTCTACCTGGAAATGGCTGGAAGGATTCTGTGCTATCAAAAGAACAGTGTGCTTTGCTTTGTGCTGGCGATGGTCTGGGAGGCAGCTTCTGGGCAAATACATTATTTGATTCCTGAGGAAATGGAGAAAGGTTCTTTTGTAGGAGATATTGCAAAGGATCTTGGACTGAGCGTAAAGGAGTTATCAAGTGGAGACACCAGGATAATTTCCAGAGGTATGAAGCAATATTTTTCACTTGATTTGAGAAATGGACATTTGTTTATCAAGGAAGTAATTGACAGGGAGCAGATTTGCCACCAGGTAGAAAAATGTCTGTTAAATTTTGAGATTCTTGTGAAGGATAAAGTGAAGTTTTTTATGGCTAAAGTTGAAATAACTGATATTAATGACAACTCACCCAGCTTCCCTGTAGAAGAGTTTGAATTAACAATTGCTGAAAACTCAGGTCTTGGGGCAAGGTTTCTTTTACCAGGGGCTCAGGATCCAGATCTAGGGACGAATTCTCTCCAGAGTTACCATCTCAGTAGCAACAGACACTTTTCCTTGGATGTACAAACTGGAGTTGATGGGATCAAATATGCAGAACTAGTCCTTGAAAAGCTGTTAGATCGAGAAGAACAAAAAGTCCACCAACTAATTCTCACTGCTGCTGACAAAGGAGAACCTGCCAGGTCTGGTACGGTGCAAATCCGTGTTGCTGTTGCAGATGTAAATGACAATGCTCCTATTTTCAGTAAGTCTCTGTATGAAGCGGATGTTATGGAAAACATGCTTAAAGGGTCACACGTGTTAACTCTGAATGCAACTGACCTTGATGAGGGAATAAACTCAAAGGTAATGTATTCATTCAGAAAAATTTCAGACAAAGCTTCCAAAATATTCCACTTGGATTCCGCAACAGGGCAGATATCAGTCATTGGGAATAATGACTTTGAAGAATCTGTAGTACATGAAATGGAAGTCCAAGCACAAGATGGGGCTGGCTTGTCTACTCGCGCTAGAGTAGTCATAAGAGTCATGGATGCAAATGACAATCCACCAGAGATTGCAATTACACCACTTTTCAGCAAGGTTGAAGAAAGTTCTCCTCCAGGAACTGTAATAGGTCTTATAAATATAAATGACAGAGATGATGGGGAAAATGGAGAGGTCTCATGTTCTATACCAGCAGGACTTCCGTTTCTGTTGAAGAAAGCATTTGACAACTATTACAACTTGGAGATTGCAAGTGTCCTTGACAGGGAGAGGGTCTCAGAATATAACATCACAATAATAGCAAGTGACCACGGGATTCCTTCCCTCTCAACAACTGCTTACTTCCCACTAGAAATATTAGATGAAAATGACAACCCACCCACCTTTAAAAATACAACATTCACTTTTTATCTTGAGGAAAATAACCACAGAAGTGAATTCATTACTATTTTGAAGGCACATGACTCTGATTGTGAGGAAAATGGCAGAATAATTTACTCTATCATCGAAAGAGATATTGTGCAGCCCAATGCTAAGAAAGTCCACTCAGAAGTGAATTCCAGTGAGCTCAATGGGACTTACTCTCAGATAAGTGAGCATGAGACTAAAGTCAGAAATTCCTTCCTTCCTTCCTACCTCTCAATTAACTCTGAAACTGGAGCAATCTATGCCCTACACTCCTTTGATTATGAAGAGATTAGGGAGATTAATTTCCTTGTCAAGGCTCAGGACGGAGGTTCTCCACCACTCAGCTCCAACGTCTCAGTGACTCTCTTCATCCTCGATCAGAATGACAATGCTCCCCAAATCCTTTACCCCTCCCCTCCCACTGATGGCTCCACGGGGATAGAGCTGGCCCCTCGCTCCTCTGAGCCAGGCTACCTGGTCACTAAGGTGGTGGCCGTGGATGCAGACTCTGGCCAGAATGCCTGGCTCTCCTACCAGCTGATCAAGGCCACCGAGCCAGGGCTCTTCACTCTGGGGCTCCACACGGGAGAGATCAGGACAGCCCGATTCTTTCTGGAGAAAGATGCCCTCAAGCAAAGCCTGGTGGTTTTAGTCAAGGACAATGGGCAGCCCCTCTCTCTGCTTCAGCCACTCTGACTGTGGTGCTGGCTGACACCATCCCTGCAATCCTCTCAGACCTGAGCAGCATCTCAATATCTGAAGACCCACAATCTGATGGTGATCTCACTTCGTACCTGGTGACTGCAGTAGCTGCTGTCTCCTGCTTGTTCTTCACCTTTCTGCTTTTGTTACTAGCTTTTAGACTTTATAGGTGGAGAAACTCACAATTGTGTGACTCAGGATTTGGAAATTTCAATGGAGTACCTGTTTCACAGTTTGTGGGCATTGATGGTGTCCGGGCTTTTCTTCAGTCTTACTGCCCTGACGGCTCACTAACTACCTGCTCCCAAAACAATAAAATTGTTTTTCCAATTGGAAGTTGTACAGATATTCTCTCATCTCATCCAGCTGCTGATAATCTAGGTCCTTTATTAACTATGGGAGATCCAAGCACTGATACAGTACGACAAAACTCTGAGCAGGTGAGTTGCATTTTCTAAAATTAAGATTGCTCACATTTCACAATGTACAAAGCAGAAACAAGCTGAATGTGATACAGTCTGCAGAGCTCATTGGGCACTGAGCTAAGAATTGTGCAAAGTGGATTTGTATTTAAATTAGCCATGTATTTTCAGTAATACGCCACCAAACATTAGTTGATTTGCACTCCATAAATTCAGAAAGTGAGTGGCATTTCGCCCCCCCCCCCCGCTTTCTTTGCACTTTCTTTGCTGTCTAGGGACCATGGCTGAATTTTTTAGTGGCAAGCAATGGGAAAGAAATGGGCATAAAGGAACAAACACTTGCAGACAAGAGGTCCTATTAAAGTGTTTCCTTAAAAGATGTCATTTGGGTTCGTTACTTGGTTGGATTTATCTATATCACCAGGGAGAGGTTCGTTGCTCTTGGCAAGTAGCTGCTTGAACTATCCTAAGTCAAGCTGGCATTGGGAACTGGCATTATTGGGCCACAGCAAGGGGCCTACGAGCATTCCCTGAGGTATCCGATTCCAGGTGCTTCTCCTTGCTTGTTCGGATGCTTTCTCTGAGTCAAAGAGCAGAGATAGGAGGGAGGAAAATGTGCAGCTACCACTGCTCACCTCTCCCTCTGGTCATTGAACACTGAAGGAGGCTGGAGGAGGCAAGAGCTGAGTGTATTTATTATTGTTCTGCTTGCTCTAATTTTTCTAAATTGTCTTGAAATCTCTGGTGAAAGATGGTTTTAGATATAGAGTAGACAACTGAAATATTTGCTGCTGCAAACAAAGTAACTTTCCCTAACATTCAACAACTCTGGCTACAACTGATCAATCCTTGGTGTCAGTTCTCTGCTGGCATTTCCTTAACTTCTTGCCTTCCCCACTTTTGGAACACTTCTTTTCTACTGTCATTACAAAAACTCTGCTGGACCACAATTGAGGCACCAGAATTGAAAAGAAAAGTTTCCATATATTAGTGAGCTGGGTTTAGTTAGTAGGTGGTTGTACCTTAGGTCAGGTCAGACAAGGCAATGACCAGAAGGATATCCTGTCCTTTCCGGCTTGGGAAAAGCAGTAGCACCTGGTGATTATGGGAGCAGGTGGGCTTACGGAGCAAGGTCCTGCCCAAGGGTCCTCCAAAACCTGAAGCTGAGACTGACCACCAAACCTGAATCTACTTGCACTCCACTAGCCATTTGACAGCAATGCAACACAATATAAAAATGAATTTTTTTCCACTATGAAGAAGAAGAGTTTGGATTTGATATCCCACTTTATCACTACCCTAAGGAGTCTCAAAGTGGCTCACAATCTCCTTTCCCTTCCTCCCCCACAACAAACACTCTGTGAGGTGAGTGGGGCTGAGAGACTTCAAAGAAGTGGGACTGGCCCAAGGTCACCCAGCAGCTGCATGTGGAGGAGCGGGGAAGCGAACCCAGTTCACCAGATTACGAGTCCACCGCTCTTAACCACTACACCACACTGGCTATGATTCTTAAGATGAGATGCCTGTGCTTGGGTAGAAAGGTCACTGAGGGAGGGAAGGGCAGATTGCTAATCCCCTGGGAGCTAGTGAATTTTATACCATTCTTGTCTGCCATGCCTTTCTGTTGGTGTACACTAAGGCTATGTAAACACTAGCGGCTTAAAACACAGTGAGGTAGATTTTCCTAGCTACATTTCAAGTCACATTTGCACATTGCTGCACACACCAGAGAGGGGTCAGGGTCCAAGATGTCTTCACTGGTGCACTTTATCAATGGTACTGAAAGCTGCTGAGATATCAAGCCAAAGAATCAAGGATTGCCATCCGTCAGAGAGACCAAGGCTTATTCAGTCCTGAACCCAGGCATCAACCAGACTGGAATGGATCCAGAAAATCATTCTCATCCAGGAATGTTGCAGTTGTTCCACCACAACTCTTTCAATCACCTTCCCCCGAATGAAGCTACTTGTGACTTGGTAATAGTTGCTGTAAGCCAATTTGTCCAGGGCTGGCTTTTTCAGTAGTGCCCACACCAACTTCTTTAAGTCAGCAAGTGCCAGTCCTTCATGCAAAAATAAAAATAAAGACCTTTGCCGCTTGGACCCATCCAGTCAACCCCCAGGCTCAAGTTCAACAGCCAAGATGGGCAGGGATTGAGAGGGTATCCCTGCAAGCACCCTGTCCATGTCTTCAGGCTGCAGAAGCTGAAACTGACCCCACAAAGTTGTGGACAATATAGCATTCAACGCATTGTTGTGCATGAGTGGATGGGGCTAGTCAAGCACAATGACCCAGAGGGCAAAGGTGGCCCAACAAAATTCAGTTTCAAAGGTGTTACTAAACAAAAGGAAAAACTAAAAGTGTATGCAAGCAAGTGGTTCCAAGTAAGATAACTGATGACCGTCAAATACACATAGCACACCTACAGTACATGCAGCATGTTTAATTGATTGTCAATTTTATAAGCCCTCCTTCAGTAACAGGACTGTCAAAGAGGCTAGAGGCCCCATTTTACAAAGAAGGAGAAGCAAAGCATAATAATAAATGACTAGTCCAATATCAGCACAACTCACTGGCCACTCTTCATTTTCCCTCCACTAGTAACTCCCTCTCTTTCTTTCTAAGGCAAACTATTCTTGCCTCTGTCTTCCCTGACTTAATTTGTGTAAGGACTCTCCAGAACTTAGTCTAAGAATCTGTCTTCAATAGCAGACCTGAACCTGTAATATGGGAAGAAAAGCATGTCTGAGCAGGTGCAGAGTGCTTTCCCCTCACTACTAAATGAGTGCTGTCTTCTACCACCCTTGTTGTTGTTGTTGTTTAGTCGTTTAGTCGTGTCCAACTCTTCGTGACCCCATGGACCAGAGCACGCCAGGCACTCCTGTCTTCCACTGCCTCCCGCAGTTTGGTCAGACTCATGCTGGTAGCTTTGAAAACACTGTCCAACCATCTCGTCCTCTGTCGTCCCCTTCTCCTTGTGCCCTCCATCTTTCCCAACATCAGGGTCTTTTCCAGGGAGTCTTCTCTTCTCATGAGGTGGCCAAAGTATTGGAGCCTCAGCTTCAGGATCTGTCCACTCTACAAACTAAATATTCACCAGCAGGTTACCTCTGAGTGAAGGCGTAGGCAAGGCTATGTAGCGTAAAATCTGAGCCCACATCTCCGAACACATACACAGCTTCCCTCCCTCATTCCAGCAACCCTACTCCCACATTGGGAGAAGACACTTCAAAAAAAAAAACCATGTGATTGTACTCTGAATTAGGTTGATTAAAAATATATATAAGTTGGAAATTGTCATTAGATCAATAGTCACGGATTACTTTTGACACAATCCTGTTAATGAGGAGGTACACTGCGTTATTCATTGTGGTGCTTATCCAATCTCCATTGAGCTTTCTAGATGGGATGCAGTATGTTAATGGAAGTTTGTTTTTATACCTATTATTAAATAAAAAGGAATGAAATGTTATTTTGCAAAGTTTTTTAAAACACTGCATTTACTGACTGATCCATTGGGTGTCACTGTTCACCAATAAGGAGAAAAACTGGATTGAACCAGCTAGACCACCGAGATGCAAAACACAAAAGGTTTATTATAATCTCTGACCTAAAAAAGAAAGGAGGATCTTGTTTGATGGAAAATAAAAGGAGGTCTTAAAACATTAGTCTGTTAAGAGAGCCTAGTTTGGTGCCTGTTATCTATGGACTGATAGGACCTGGCAGAGGCTGAAATGGCTTGTATACAAACACTCTTGGATAGAAGGAGACTGTCATCCTGCCTTGTGCTGCTAGCTGTTTTTCAGGCAATTACTGGACAGATCCATTATTCAGTTCCTGAGGAACTGCAGGAAGGTTCTTTTGTTGGGGATCTCTCACAGGATCTGGGATTGGATATGAAGCAACTCTTGCCTGGTGGTGTCCGGATTATTACAGAAGGTAGGACACAATATTTTGCCCTCAATTTCCAAAATGGTCATTTATATATTAATGAAAGACTAGATAGAGAAGAAATATGTGGACGTCTGTTAACTTGTATTTTGAAGTTGGAGATTCTTATTCAGGAGCAGCTAAAAGTCTATACAGTAGAAATTGAAATCGAAGATATCAATGACAATGCACCAGCATTCCAAGTGGAGACATTGCAGCTAAATATCCCAGAAAGTACAGCTGTGGGATCTCGATTTCTTCTTCCAGATGCACAGGACCCAGACTTAGGAGTGAACTCTTTACAGAGCTATCAAATCAGCCCTAACAGACACTTCTTTCTTGATGTGCAAATGACAGCAAGTGGAGCCAAATATGCTGAGTTAGTACTGGAAAGGTCTATGGATCGAGAAGTAGAAGCTTACCATGACTTAATCCTTACAGCCAGTGATGGGGGGAATCCTGTCAAATCCGGAACTGCACACATCAAAGTTTCCGTTGAAGATGCAAATGACAATGCACCAGTTTTTTCAGAATCTGTTTACAAAGTGACCACTGCAGAAAACATTCCTGTTAATTCCCTGCTTGTAACAGTCAATGCTACTGATCTGGATGAAGGCATTAATTCAGAGATAACATATGCATTCAGGCAGGTATCAGAAAAGGCTTCGAATAGTTTCCATTTGGATCCGAGAACTGGAGAAGTAAGGGTGAGGCAGGAGATAGATTTTGAAGAATGTGCTTTGTATGAAATGGAGGTTCAAGCTCGTGATGGAAGAGGGTTATCAGGTCGAGCAAATATTTTGTTGGCTATTACCGATGTAAATGATAATGCACCAGAAATTGCAGTCACATCTCTTACTAATGCTGTGAGTGAAGACTGCCCAGAAGGAACTGTAATTGCACTGTTAAAAGTAATAGACAGGGATTCAGAAGACAATGGGCTGGTTACATGCTCCATCTTTGGCAACCCGCCATTTCATTTAGAGAAAACGTTTGATAATTATTACAGTTTAGTGACTAGCGGAACCCTGGACCGAGAAGATGTATCTAATTACAATGTTACAGTTATTGCAACAGATAAAGGAAATCCTCCTCTCTCCACAACCACCACTATTCAGCTGAAAATATTAGATAAAAATGATAATCCACCCACCTTTAAAAAGAGGTCCTATGTTACTTCAATTACAGAAAATACTTCAGCTGGATCCTCTGTTTTAACACTAAAAGCAACTGATCCTGACTGGGAGATGAATGGCAAAATTACTTATTCAATCACTGAAGGTGAGATGAGTTATTCCTACTTCTCCTCCTGCCTTTCTATAAACTCTGAGACTGGAGTAATCTATGCCCTACGATCCTTTGATTATGAAGAGATCCAAGAGATTAAGTTTGTGGTCAAGGCCCAGGACGGAGGCTCTCCACCACTCAGCTCCAATGTCTCAGTGACTCTCTTCATCCTGGACCAGAATGACAATGCTCCCCAAATCCTGTACCCCTCCTCTCCCACTGACGGCTCCACGGGGATAGAGCTGGCCCCTCGCTCCTCTGAGCCAGGCTACCTGGTCACTAAGGTGGTGGCCGTGGATGCAGACTCTGGCCAGAATGCCTGGCTCTCCTACCAGCTGATCAAGGCCACTGAGCCAGGGCTCTTCACTCTGGGGCTCCACACGGGAGAGATCAGGACGGCCCGCTTCTTTCTGGAGAAAGATGCCCTCAAGCAAAGCCTGGTGGTTTTAGTCAAGGACAATGGGCAGCCTCCAATGTCGGCTTCAGTCACTGTCACTGTGGTCTTGGCTGACAACATCCCTGACATGCTGACTGATCTGGGCACCATCTCAGCTCCTATCAGTCTTGAGTCTGACCTCACCTTCTACCTGGTGACTGCAGTGGCTTTTGTCTCCTGCTTGTTCTTCACTTTCCTCCTTGTATTATTGGTACTAAGGCTTCGCAAGTGGAGACATTCTCAGTTGTGTGACACTGGAAGTGTAAATTTAAATGGGGTTCCTGTTTCACAGTTTGTAGGCATTGATGGAGTCAGGGCATTTCTTCAGACTTATTGCCATGAGTTTTCACTGACTTCGGGCTCTCGGAAAAGTCAGATTTTTTTCCCCATTGAAAGCTGTACAAACACACTGACAGGACATCAGGCTTCTCAAATCTCTGGACCTCTGTTTACTGCAAATGACTCAAATATCAATAAGGAAGGGCAGACCTGCGAACAGGTATGTTATGCTTTCACTAAACTTTGAAAAGGTTTTATAAAACCTTATGTCAATATATTTATCTAGTTCAATTATTTTTACCTTTTATTTGATGTTCAAGAATAACTTCACTGCAACTGATTCTGTAAGAATCACTGTAAGAACTGAAACATTTTAAAATCTTGATCATATTGAAGATAATTTTGCCTTTTTTGACTTAATTCACACTGTAATTTGCTGTTTCTCATTTAATCTAAGTTTAACTCACTTCTTAAGAAACCTCTCCTTTGTTTAATGTTTGGGTTTAAATAAAAATGGATTGTTGCCAGCCCCATTCTCCAAGCAATGTAAGATTCCATGGATCCCAGGTGCTTACTTTTTGGAATGCGGGACAGTGGAGTCTGTGGTGTCTTTATGATATATTGTTTATTTACACATATATGCAACCTGAGCCTATAATGGAGGGGTTTTGCTTCCACCATAGCCAAACCTTGGATTCAACCAGAAATCAGACATAACTCTGTATCCCAGCTTCCCAGCCTGCAGACTCTCTTCTACCTTCCAGCTCACGTAACTAAACTCTCCATTCTGGCCTTTATCCTTCTAACTACCGGTTTGTTGAGGGAGGAAAGCCCACCCTTTGTCATGCGGCACAGAGACACTTCCTTTGTTACCTTAAAGGTCCATACTTAGAGGGCCATTATCTCATCAGGAAGTTAGCCTAGCTATTCCAGGAATTGAATCCATGCTGGATTCATGAATTAGAAGGGAGGCAAGACATACAGCCTTCCCCTTCCTCCAAACTCATAACAGTATTTAAATAATAAGAAGAAACAGGGAGGTCTTCATCTGCTTCAAAGTCCAAGCCAGAGAGTAAAACATAGCAGTATTCAAGGTGGGAGATGCCTAGAGAATTTTAGGTAAGGGGATAGATAGCTGAATCAGTTGTAGGGGAAAGTGGTGGACTGAATATGGGAAGCACCGGAGTAGGGGCTCAAGAATAAAGCAACAACTTCATATGTGGTCAGCAATATGGTTGGTGAAATTGTCAATTGGGATGTGCTTTGGCTATTCAAAAAAACCCCTCTGGACTCTCTAATAAGACCCTCTTAAAATGCAGCTGAGCTTTTGTGTATCTGCAACTTTTTCATTTTTTAATGATTGTAGATGATACCTCACATTCTACTCTATCACATGCTTTTTCGGGAAAGTAAAAGAAGACTAGTTCCACTGCCTGTATCTTAATCGAGAGTTTTAAAAGTTCCAAGCCTTTAAATCTTTAACTCCATGTTGGACTAAACTGACATGCCCAGGCACTTCATTGCCCCATTTCTCCCTACCATAATGATCATCTGACAGAAGAGCAGTCCAACCACAGGGAGCATCCCTAGTAGCAGGGCAGGAATGAATATTAAAATTAATTTATTGTTGCAGTATGCTACAGATTGTGAATGGCTGGGCACAGGCATTTGTGGGATGGCAATATAAACCTTGCTTTATAGCAAAAAATGCACCTCAGCTACATTGCAGTTGCACGTGGGGTTCCACTGGCAGACATCTTGCATCAATTTATTTAGTGAATTTTATTCTATTTTACCATTGTTAAGTTTCATTGGTATCAAGGTTTGTGGATGGTGTTATTTCCATGTAATGGAGCTCTATTACTATCATTTTGTAACAGCAAAATCAGTAGTGCTGTTCATAATGTCAGAGGCATGGAAATTTTCCTTTATTTATATTCTATATTCTATATTTTTTCCCCGACACATGAATGAAATGGTGTCAGTATTCTCACTCTCACCCCAGTCCTACCAGTTGTTTTCCCATCCTAATGCAGAGAGAATGAAAAGTTGATATTGGGGCGGGGGAGCAACTTTATACAAAACAGGATGAACACTGAATCACTAATCAACTTCATTGCCTTCCTACAGAACATCTATCTTGCCTGGACTGAGCTTTGGTTTATTAGCCCATATCCAACGCATTACTATACTAAGCACCTTTTAAGAACATTCATTGTGTCATCTACACTATACAAAGAGGAGAAATAGAGCTGGGTGTCATTAGCATAGTGATGATGCCTCATTATCATCTCCAGATAATTTCCTCCTACAGCTGGGTACATGTTACTCAATAGGATAAATGTTGTGGAGTGAAACAGAAGTACTCCAGTATAACTTTTTGGGACTAATCTGACAGACAAGAACAGAACCAAGGGGACACAATGCCCCCAAACCAGAAGATGATTCAGAAGTATATTATAATTGATACATCAAATTGATAGCATTTGAGAGATCCAGGAGAATCAACAGGACTGCACTCCATGTGTTCCTCTCCTAGCACATGTTTTCTGTGGGGGTGACCGAAGTGCCCCCAAACCATGACAGAATTCAGACTGAAATAGATCCAAATAATCCATTTCATCCAGGCATGTCTGAGGTTGAGAAGCCACTGTCTAGTAAAGCCACTTGCCCAAGAAAGGGGGATTAGCAACTGGCCAATTGCAGGGCGGGGGGGGGGGGGGAGAATCATCCATATATTTTTAAGGAGTAGTCTCAGAGGTGCCTCCTTCAAGGCTGCTGGGATATTCTCTTCTTTTAATGAAGTACTTATTGCCACCTGAACCCAATTTACTACCCCTTCTGGGTTGATGCTGTGGTGGGCAACAAGAGTTGAACATAGAGGGGGAACACCTCTCCGATAATATTAAGCTGCAAATAACATTAAGTTGCAATAGTGAAAATTCATTCCAGCAAAAGGGTCTGGATGGGACCACAGGAACTTCCAGTCCTATAAGTAATCCATCACTCAAGACATTTTTCTATGAAATGCTTTGGGAATAAGGCACACTGGATCATTGAGGATTCTTGTAAATTGCAGATGAATAAGCTCCATTGCTACTTAGCAGCTCCTCTGGATGGCATTTCTCAGATACAACTCTGGTGGTTGTGAAGGAATCTCTGTTCACCACAATCATTACCATGACTGAACATGTAAAACAGGCTCTAGCCTGTGTGCAGTAACATCTGCTCCTACACCCTGTGTTCTAGACATTTCATTCATGATTCCTGTGATCTTTTAATTTTAAAAAAAGGATGGACGAATCAGCATTATCTAATAAATGTGGATGGAGATACACTAGCATTTCTACTTTTTTAAATGTCTGAACGAGACGTAGAACCATATTTTAAAGGCAGTGCTTTAAATGCTCACAACCATATGGTTAGTAAGGATGAAAATTATTTCTGTTACACAACAAAGCAATATTTTAACTGTAAGGAGTTAAACTAAGAAGGTAAACATGAGTTTAACTATAGGCAGCTAGTAAGAAGGAAATGACATAATCAGATAATTGTTTCTGATGCATAACTTAATAAAACCAAGGTATTTGGATTTAAACTAAAATAAACTAAAAGACTGTAGCCCAGCATATGCTTTGTGTGCAAAAGATCTCAGGTACAATCCATATAATCTCCAGGAAAGCTTGGAAAGTCTCCTCTCTGAAGAAACCCTGGAAAACCCTTACAGGCAGATGGCCCTGGCGGAATCTTCCCAGCACACCTTGAATGTGCATAGGCAAGAAACAGCAAACTTCTTCAGTTGATCAGGTGTGCCAACTTGAATAAAATACTGTGAAGGTTCATGTAGGCCCTGCCCCGCATAATTGATCACATGATGCAGAACACCCACATTTGAATGGGAATGCCCAGCAATTTTGTAGGGGTCCAGCCCCCTCCAGCATTTCCCCCAGAGTGGCTGGAGAAACCCAGCCAGATGGGCGGGTGTGGCATTTGCCCTCCTAGGTGTGTGACATCATACTGGGTTCATAAGGAAAGGGTTAACTAATTGTAAAATGACTAACCTATAGGAACCCAAGGGGAGGAGCTAGAGTTAGAGCTAGAGGTAGAGTTAGAGTTGTTAAGAAGTCAGTCTGGAGTCAGAGAAGAGGGAGGGAGGATAAGTCTGTGGGTTGGGCTAGTCTGATGTGAGAGAGTGAGAGAAACTGTTAAGTTGAGATAATTAGTCAGAAGGTATTAGGAAGGTATAGGCCGGTAAAGAAACTAAGGATAAGAAACTGACAAGAAAATTAACTGAGAAACCATACTTGTTAATGCTTACAAAATAAACTTG
>JAXCMG010009999.1:22473-47126 GCA_034642415.1 Podarcis siculus
TAATAATAATAATAATAATAATAATAATAATAATAATAATAATAATAATTGTTGGGGCCAAAGGCCTGTAGGAGTTGGCTCCTATGACCAGAGTCAAGGTAAGGTTGTCCGACCAAGGTAGGCAGCAGAAAATTCTTTTCCAGCTCCTACAGTTGCAGACTGTAAGGGAGGCTGTCAGTTAAGTAGTTAACCATGTTGCATATAAACTCTTTTACTTAGTGAAATTGTGGCCAAAATTGTGGCCCTACTTCAATCTTCATTTTGTTGTCCCCCTGGTATGCTCATTCTAGATATGGAAGCAAAATGCTTATTATCTTTTAAAATCAAGTCCTTTAGTCTAACTGGGTAGAGGTTTTAAAGACAAGATGGCAATAAAATCAGATATATTTCTAATTTCTAGAAGTTATTTGTGGTAAGAAATGAAAAAATATATAAATATATATGGCTTCTAAAATGTCTAAACTAAAGTAGTGAATAGGCCAGGAATGAAATCATCAGGAAGGGTGCCTGGTTTTACTGAAATAATGTTATAAGTTATACACAATTAAATGGTGATATTTGGAATGTTACTTTAATTATAGTACAATCCTATATATAGTTACTCACAAGTACATTTCCAATGTGATTTATTCCCAGGTAAGTTTGTGTAGGATTGCAGCCTTAATGTTCTGTTAGCTACAGTGATCCTTTACTGGAGCAAAGCAAACAAACAAAGCAAAGAAAATCTCATTAAATACAACATTAAATATGCATTGGTAATATTATTTCTCCAAATAAAGATCAAGGATATATTTACCTACTAATTTTGAAAACAGAGATTTCTGTGGAATAGGTATTTTGTAAAAATCAACTATTTCTCATAGAACAGAAGTTACAGGTTTATTAAAGACTTTTCTGGTTTATACTTTTTAATATGCTTTGTTTCTATACTTGGTTTGTTTACGCTTTGTTCATAGATAGTTATCCACACATGCAGGAAGTAAACTGTGTCATCATGTCAACTAGGCTGTCTTTGCCTTTTGTGTGACTTTAGCCATTGCAGTTTTTGGTTGAGACTCTGGGCGCCGCTGTTTACCAATGAGAAAGCAAACTGAAATGAAAGATGCAGGGTAAGTTATTGCACATTGCTAGAAAGGCAGCTAAATTGGCACACGTCTTCTCTCTCAGTGAAACAGGATAGATTAACAAAAGGATTTTCTGGTTCTTTGCTACAAGATCCTTAGCCACGAGAAAGAGAAATAGGTAGACACTCCAAAGGCAATTCTTTGAAATGGCAGCTGCCCTGAGACTCCGACAACACAGTGGCTCTTTCTGGTTTGCTTTTATTGCCATTTGGCAGACAAATTATGGGCAGCTCCACTACTCAGTTCCTGAGGAAGTCCCGAAAGGCTCTCTCATTGGGAATATAGCAGAGGACCTGGGACTGGGCTCCAAGAAATTGTCAGACAACAGAGTTCGCATCATCTCTGAAGGTATGCTTCAATATTTTACTTTGAATTCTAAGAATGGCCAGTTATATGTCTCCGAAAGGATAGACAGAGAAGAAATATGCAGGTGGGAAGAGAAGTGTGTTTTAAGCCTTGAGGGCCTTGTTGAGGATAAAATGAAACTGTTCACTGTAGAAATTGAAATCACAGATATAAATGACAATGCTCCAACTTTCACCCAGGAACGCTTAGATCTTAAAATAAGTGAAATGACCATTGTAGGAACTCGTTTTGCCTTGCAAGAAGCTCAGGATTCTGACATTGGAGATTATTCCCTTCAGAACTACCATCTGAGCAGCAGCAGGTATTTCTCCCTGAAACTACAGAGCAGATCTGATAAGGACAAATTTCCTGAACTGGTGCTAGAGAAATCTTTGGACAGAGAAGCGGAAGCATTTTACTCACTCATCCTAACGGCCACTGATGGTGGGCATCCTGTGAGATCTGGCACTCTGCAGATCTATGTAACGGTTCTTGATGCAAATGATAATGCACCCATTTTCAACCAACCTCTCTATAAAGTGAGTGTTTTGGAAAGTGTTTCCATAGGCTCTCTGCTGCTTACTGTAAATGCTACAGATGCCGATGAAGAAACAAATTCTGAGGTGATTTACTCATTTCTAAAAATAAAGGAGACAGCATCGCAACTCTTTCAAATAAATTCTAGAAGTGGGGAGATATCAACAACAGGGAAGTTGGACTATGAAGAAGATGCATTACATGAAATGGAAGTTCAAGCAAAGGACAATGGAGGTCTCTCTGACAGGGCTAAAGTGTTGATCATCCTTATCGACGTTAATGACAATATCCCCAAGATAACTATTACCACCTTCTTCAGTTCAATCAGTGAAGGAAGCTCTCCAGGAACTGTGGTTGCTCTACTAAACATACAAGACAGAGATAAGGGTGAGAATGGAGAAATCTTGTGCTCAGTTCCTAAAACTCTTCCTTTCCACTTAGAGAAATCCTTTGATAACTATTACCATTTGATGACTGACAGAGTTCTTGACAGAGAAGAAACATCAAATTATAGTATAACTATCATGGCTACAGACAAAGGGAACCCACCATTATCAACCACTACGGTGTTCTTTGTAGAAATTTCAGATGTAAATGACAATGCCCCAATCTTCAATAACATACAATATACTTCTTATGTAACTGAGAATAACATCAGAGGAGCATCTGTTTACTACATGAAAGCAAGTGATCCTGACTGCATGGAAAATGCTACAATCACGTTTTCAATCATTGATCAAAGTGTTGGCGATTCTACTCTTTCATCCTACCTTTCTATTAACTCTGAAACTGGGGTAGTTTATGCCTTGCTCTCCTTTGATTATGAAGAGATCCAAGAGATTAAGTTCCTGGTCAAGGCCCAGGACGGAGGTTCTCCACCACTCAGCTCCAATATCTCAGTGACTCTCTTCATCCTGGACCAGAATGACAACGCTCCCCAAATCCTTTATCCCTCCCCTCCCACTGACGGTTCCACAGGGATAGAGCTGGCCCCTCGCTCCTCTGAGCCAGGCTACCTGGTCACTAAGGTGGTGGCCGTGGATGCGGACTCTGGCCAGAATGCCTGGCTCTCCTACCAGCTGATCAAGGCCACTGAGCCAGGGCTCTTCACTCTGGGGCTCCACACGGGAGAGATCAGGACGGCCCGCTTCTTTCTGGAGAAAGATGCCCTCAAGCAAAGCCTGGTGGTTTTAGTCAAGGACAATGGGCAGCCTCCAATGTCGGCGTCAGTCACTGTCACTGTGGTCTTGGCTGACAGCATCCCTGACATGCTGACTGATCTGAGCAGTGTCCCAGTATCTGAAGACCCACAGTCAGATCTCACCTTCTACTTGGTGACTGCAGTGGCTTTTGTCTCCTGCTTGTTCCTCACCTTCCTCCTTGTGTTATTGGCACTCAAACTTCGCAGATGGAAAAATTCTCAGTTGTGTGACAATGGAAGTGTGCATTTTGATGGTGCTCCCATCTCCCAGTTTGTGGGAATTGATGGAGTCCGGGCATTTCTTCAGTCTTATTGCCATGAGGTTTCACTGACTTCAGGCTCTCGGAAAAGCCAGATTTTTTTCCCAATTGGAAGCTGTACCAATACTCTGACACCACAACAGGCTCCTGATAAGCCAGATCCTATATTACTCATAGGTGATTCTAACACTGTTCAGGAGCAGGCAGCAACCTGTCAAGTGAGTACATGAATTTCAGTACTTCCATTTATTTTAAAGTTCAGAAAGTCAGTTCTTTTATTTGTCCTTATTCAATAGGTTTCATTTTATGTAATTTAATTAATTTTTTTAAATTACAAAGCTTAATTTAATTCTTTGCAATAAATTTTAGTGTCATTTCCTTTTTTTAACAGATGAAGCAACTACTTCATTAATTTAAATAAATATTGCATTTTATCTAGGTAGTGTTTTAATGATTCCTCTGAGTGTAAAATTTGCTATTGACGGGAATAGCAAAGCCAGATCACGTATTGCATCACAGTAATCATACTTGCGGAATTTCTATAAGATGGTTGTAAGAAGCCTCTTGGGGTGTCATCAAGGGATTTGGAGGGCAGTGTCACTGACACTTAGATAACACTCAGGTCCACTTTTTTGCATATCATCAGAAGCAAGAGAAGCCGTTCAGGTCCTGAATCACAATCCTCAGGTAGTATTGAGCTGGATATGGGCCATTAAGTTGAAGCTAAATTCTGACAAGATGCATGCATTGTAGGTTGGCAGTTTCCAGATCTGAAGACTAGGTTGATAGCCTGTTTTGGAAGAGGTAACAATTGTATTTAAAGGAGCCACATTGTAGTCGGGGGCTGTTGTTGAATTCTACATTGTCACTGGAGTCTGAAGTGACATATCTGGCGAAGAATGCCTGTTACCTGCTTTTACAGGTTCTTCAGCTACAGTTGTTCTGCTACTATGACCCAGGCTCAGGTAATCCCCTGAAAGGATCACTATACAGTAATGAACTCTACATGGAGCTATCCCTGTAGATGGCTCAGAAGATACAGCCAAGCACAGAATGCACCTCCCAGATTGCTGAATGGTACAGCTAGTCTTATCCAAACAGCACTGGTCCTGAAGAACTGATGCTGAGTGTCTGTACATTTCTGACCCCAATTCAAGGAAGGAATATCTGATTCTGTATGAAACTGTCCAGTTTGGTGTCTCTCTCTGTGTGCATTCTCATTGTTCCCCTATCTAAGGAAGTGGGGGGGGCATGCAGGAAAGAACCTTCTTTATTTGAGAACCTCACTTTTGCCCCTTATCTTATTGAGCTTTCTGTGCCACTTAAGAGCAAACCTCTTTGCTCAGGCTTTTGGAGAGGGGTCGGTACTGTGGCCAGTAGTTGTTAGGGTATCACCTGCAATGTAAGGGTCCATTTTTTAGATTTACTGTGTATGTTTCACATGTTTTGTATTGTGTTTTATGTTTTATGGTATTTGATCTGCTCTATATTTTGTTGTAACTCCCCCTGGGATCAATGATGAGGGGTGCCTTTATAAACAGAAGGAAGGACTCTCATGTTCCAGAAGACACTACTTTTAAGTAGTTTGTATTGGAAAACATCTCCTAATAGAACTGCGATCAGTAATGAAAAGACCAGCGTGTCTTGGTACCAACACATATGTTTGCAATAGTGATTGACTTCACAAGCTGTGTGCCATAATGTTAGGGTGCAGTAATAGTTATTTCACTGCGTCCAATATTGAAAAATGGGTGGAGAGGAGGTTGGTTAAAGTGGAAAAAAAGGTAAAGGTAAAGCTAATGGTAAAAGACCCCTGGGTGGTTAAGTCCAGTCAAAGGCAACTATGGGGTGCAGCGCTCATCTTGCTTCAGGCCAAAGCAGCTGGTGTTTGTTCTCTTGACAGCTTTCCAGATCATGTGACCAGCATGTCTAAACTGCTTCTGGCGCAACAGGACACCGTGACGAGTTCCAGAGCACATGGAAATGCCGTTTTCATTTTCATCATGCATAATTTTTGCATCGTATGTGAGACTGCTACTGAACAGATTCATTATTCAGTTCCCAAGGAAATGGCAAAAGGTTCCTTTGTGGGGAATATTGCAAAGGATCTTTGGTGGAGATGAATTGTTGCTTAGTCAAAACATGAGACCAGCTCTGTGGTTTCTGTGGCCAATCAGAAATTTACTTATAAGCTTGGTCCACCTTCTTAACAACCCTGAACTTGCATATCAGAATATAACTGATCTGCAGAAAGGACTTTATGATCTGAAAATAAAGGCGATGTACGCACTTTTGTAGCCCAAGATAATCTTTAATAATCTTAATAAAAACAATTAAAAAGCAAGAGAGAGGGGGGAAATCAGCTAGTTCTGGCCAGTGGGAGAAATGAACCAACTTAAGGATGTATATTCAAAACTGAAACAGGGAATTGCTGTCTATTTAGGGTTCACTGTGGTGGTGTGAAATTCCAGGCACTCTAGATGGCACCTTTGAACTATATTGGAATATAGAACTATATCACAGGTACAAATAAAAAATGTGTTGTGTGAGGGGCGCTGGCATTGTATTAGTTACTAGTTATCAATAAAGACCTTTTGGAATCATTATGAATTGCCACTTGAAATGGTCAGGTAAGTGCACTGCAGTTGTCAATCAGAAATCAGAACAGAGCAAGAACATAATGCAAAAGCTGTTATAAAGGTCCAACCATGCTTTGAGAAAATTGTGCTGTTCCTGATCATGCTTAAAAAGAATATAGCATAACTCAAAAGAAGTATAGAAAAGGGCAATGAAAACTCTCAAGAAAGACAAGTCTTCCATATGAGGTAAGTTTAAAAGATTAATGCTGATCCTAAGCCACACTGCATACCTGCAGGGGAGCAAAGGGGTGGAAGCGCTATGGAGAGGCTATAGGGCATTTTTTTTCCTTGTTCACACTGGGATCACCACACTCAATAGCCATTTCCAACCATTTTACACAATGCTAAAACAAACTCAGATTCAATACACGAGCAAATAATAACAACATATGCAATAAGCTATGCAATACCAGATTTCATTCAGGGTTTTTTTTTTAATGTCACCTTTAATGTATGTCTTGGTATTATATATAACAGAAATTTTGACGTTGAATTTTTTTTAGAACATATGGAATACACGTAAGGTTGTTGCACTCCCAGAATGACTGTGTGGAACTCTAATCCTGTTAGCTGGATAACAGCTATACGAGTGGGACTTCATTATATTTAGGAAATTCATTAGCACACTGATCATTAAAAGTGTATGTGAGATGTTTGGCTAGGTGAGACTCATCCATAAAATAATCCTGCCATAATACAAAACATGATGCAAAATATCTAGGACACAGCAAACCTACATAAAAAGCTACAGTTTGTTGCAGCGTAATCCTCAATTTTTTTGAATCAATAACTGAAATGTTTGGGTCATGCACCTGACTGCCCCATGTCCATTGCTTGCTATGGGGTGGGGGGAGAGAAGAAGACAATTATAATTTGTAAATCTCAAGCAACATCACTAGCATATATGAGCATGTACCTAAACGCATTGCAATAGGAACATGCTGGGCGATTTCTGCATTGTTACTGTAAGTAAAGCAAGATCCTCTGAGTTGTTTTACTTTGGAGCTTCTCCCAGGAGGATCATTTGCTTGGAATGATAGATATTCCTATATCAGAATGAAAGTACAAAAGGCATATGCCCCATCTGAAGAATTCTTTTAACATGCTAGTGCAGTTTTTGGTTGCGACTCTGGGTGTCGCTGCTCCCTAATCAGGCAGAGAAATGCACTGAGAGATGCTGCCATCTCAGTGCTGCTGCTCCACCTAGAAAAAGAAAGCAAGGGAACAGAAACAAAGAAGATCTAGGAAGATCTAGAGCCATTGGATTTGCTATTTTATTTTATTTTTCCTAAAATATTGGCAAACAATAGATTCAGAGCATCCAGGTTTAAGGGACTAAAAGTAAGAAGATAGCATCTGGAAATGGCTATTGCAAGACATTTCTGTCTTGGGTTCTACAAGGACACAGCTTTCATTTTCATCATATTTTTTTGCATCACATGTGAGACTGCTACTGAACAGATTCATTATTCAGTTCCCGAGGAAATGCCAAAAGGTTCCTTTGTGGGGAATATTGCAAAGGATCTTAGACTGGATATAAAGGATTTCTCACATTATGGAGTCAGCTTCGTTTGCAGAGGTAAGATGGAATATTTTGCTTTAAACAGTAAGAATGGCCATTTATACATTAAGGAAAGACTGGACAGAGAGCAGACCTGTCCCCAGATACAAAGATGCCTCTTTAATTGTGAAGTTATTGTAGAAGATGCAATGAAGATTTATACAATTGAAGTAGAAATAATTGATGTCAACGACAATGCTCCAAGCTTCAAATCAGCTCAACTCCAGATAAAAATCAGTGAGATGACTGAACGTGGGACACGATTCCGTCTGGATGATGCCCAGGATCCAGATTTAGGGATGAATTCTGTCCAGAATTATAAACTCAGTGCAAACAAACACTTTTCTCTAGATGTGCAAACTGGATTGGATAGTGCAATATATGCAGAGATTGTACTGGAAACATCACTGGACCGAGAAGAACAAAATGTGCATGACCTTATTCTCACCGCCTTTGATGGGGGGGATCCACCCAAATCTGGCACAACCCAAATCCATATTGTTGTCCTTGATGCAAATGACAATGCACCCATTTTTAGCCAACCTGTATACAAAGTGACCATTGCAGAAAATGTGCCCACAGGCTATACAGTAGCCACAGTAAAAGCCACTGACCTAGATGAAGGAATCAACAAAGAAATAACATACTCCTTCAAAAAAATATCTGATACAGCTTCTCGGAACTTCCACATAAACTCAGAGACAGGTGAAATTATTCTTGTGGGGAAGCTGGATTATGAAGAATCTACATTGTATGAAATAGAGATTCAGGCCATTGACGGGGGAGGACTATTTAATATATCAAAAGCTGTGATTTTTGTAAGTGATGTTAATGACAACGCACCTGAAATAGCTGTCAGATCACTTGCCAATTCAGTTCCTGAGGATTCTCAAGCAGGAACTGCCATTGCCTTGATAAACGTGCACGATGAAGATTCAGGAGAGAATGCGAAAGTCATATGCTCTATTCCCAGTAATATCCCTTTCCAATTAACAAAAGCAAATGCTAACTATTACACTGTGGTCACTGCTAGACCGCTGGACAGGGAGCAAGTAGCAGCCTACAACATCACTATCACAGCCTCAGATCAAGGCATGCCACCTCTTTCATCAACCACCTTAATCCTTCTTCAGGTTTTAGACAAGAATGACAATGCTCCATACTTTATGCAACCAGAATACACTTTTTACCTTGTAGAGAACAACCAGAGAGGGGACTCTATATTTTCTCTGAAAACAGAGGATCCAGACTGGGGGGAGAATTCAAAAACAACCTATTCCATCATTGAAAGTCAAATGTTTGATTCCTCACTCTCCTCCTACCTTTCCATTAATTCGGAAACAGGGGTTGGCTATGCCTTGAAAACCTTTGATTATGAAGAGTTTCGGGAGATTAAGTTCCATGTAAGGGCTCAGGACGGAGGCTCTCCACCACTCAGCTCCAACGTCTCAGTGACTCTCTTCATCCTGGACCAGAATGACAATGCTCCCCAAATCCTTTTCCCCTCCCCTCCCACTGACGGCTCCACGGGGATAGAGCTGGCCCCTCGCTCCTCAGAGCCAGGCTACCTGGTCACTAAGGTGGTGGCCGTGGATGCGGACTCTGGCCAGAATGCCTGGCTCTCCTACCAGCTGATCAAGGCCACCGAGCCAGGGCTCTTCACTCTGGGGCTCCACACGGGAGAGATCAGGACAGCCCGCTTCTTTCTGGAGAAAGATGCCCTCAAGCAAAGCCTGGTGGTTTTAGTCAAGGACAATGGGCAGCCTCCAATGTCGGCATCAGTCACTGTCACTGTGGTCTTGGCTGACAACATCCCTGACATGCTGACTGATCTGAGCAGTGTCCCAGTATCTGAAGACCCACAGTCAGATCTCACCTTCTACTTGGTGACTGCAGTGGCTTTTGTCTCCTGCTTGTTCCTCGCCTTCCTCCTTGTGTTACTGGCACTCAAACTTCGCAGGTGGAAAAATTCTCAGCTGTCTGATAATGCAAGTTTGAATTTCAGTGGTGCACCAGTTTCACAGTTTGTGGGGATCGATGGAGTCCGGGCATTTCTTCAGTCTTATTGCCATGAGGTTTCACTGACTTCAGGCTCTCGGAAAAGTCAGATTCTTTTTCCAATCGGAAGCTGTACCAATACTCTGACACCACAACAGGCTCCTGATAAGCCAGGCCCTGTGTTACTCATAGGTGATTCTAACACGGGTACGGAGGAGGCAGCAATCCATCAGGTGAGTAAATAAATTTCAATACTTTGGCCCTCATTATTCAATAGGTTCTATTTTATGAAATTTAAAAGAATTTCTAAAATAACAAATCCTGGAAAAATCTGTTTATGCTTTCTGTAATAAAGATGTAAAGAGAGATGGTGTTTCATTAAATGATGAAGCACTTACATTATTGATTCTAATAAATAATGTATTTTGATGTATGTCATATTTTAAACAAATTTTCTAAGGATAATGGAAAGCTGGATCAGATTTTGTTTTGATAGGAAACTTTTGTACTATTCCTAAAGACCTTCATTGTGCATAACTTATATCAAAATCCACCTTCTGACCAGGTTAGAAACAGTCACAGGAAGGCCAATAGTCTTCGTCCTATCAGAGAAGTGTTTAGGAGGCTGGCAATGATCCGTGGCTTTTCTACTTGCCTGCCACAATGCAGGAGGTTGCTGGAGAGGGGGAGGGAGCAGTACTAAGGTCTGGTCAGCTGCATACAATCTGAACTATATTTAAGGCAATAGAGAGGCACATACATCAGCACAGCTTTGTGATCTAGTATTTCTTTTTAACCTTTTATAATACGGTTGTCAGTGATGGATGGTCTGCAAGAACAGACATTTGTCTCTTTTCTGTGAAGCTACTCAGGTTTGTAGCCAAACCACTCAGTGATCCTACAGCAGAACGCTTGCCCACAGTTATCTTTTCAGCAGATAAGAGGGCGTGCAAGTGATAGAACAGCCTTCACATGAGGTTTTGTTTAGGAATGTACAACTTTTGCTGCTGAAACTCAATAAAGTTATTTTGGAGTTCCTTGAAATGGTTGGCTCATTGCAATGAAAGAAGATAATGTTGTTATAATGATGTAGCCACCAATATCATGTAGTTCGGATTACTTTCACCATAAAAAGTTATAGCATGACTGAAAAAAGTGTGGAGAAGGACAATAACGATTTTCAGTGATGAAAATGCATCCTTATGAGGAGAGTTAAAATCATTCATGCATAGCTTCAGGCAGCAATGGACACAGCATGGTGGGCAGCCTGACCTCCTGGCAGGTGAGTCGCTGCCCTTTACCACGAGGGGGGCAATGCAGCACTGCAGAAAAAGGGCATGGTATTGAAATCAGTAAGTGTGTTAAACAGACATAAACTTGATTGATTTAATCTTTCTCTGGATTATGGTCCTGAGATTAGAAGTACAGTTACTATCATTCTAAAAAATCAATTTTGCTTTAATCTGTTCCTCCTTTTTAGTGGTCATGGTTCTATGGATTTTGTAAGGTGAATCAAAACTGGTACATGTCAAGTTTCAGTATTTAGATCGCATCGCAGTAATTAATTTCATGCTCTTAATCTATGTTGGCCTCAATGTTATACACGTGCACACAGAAGCTCCTTTGTTGGTACTTTTTGGTCTAATGATTTCCACATTGGTGTGTGACAGGTGAATCTAAGAAAGCATTCACTGAAGGATTCTCCAGTGTTCCAGGCTCCAACACTAATCAGCAATGAAGGTTCAAACTCTCACTTCATCAGGTCATATTAAATTACCCTCTTGAAAAGGCTAGGTTGAAATTCAGATAGGATCCTGTACATGATGAAATATAGAGCTGAGCTGAATGAGCTTTCAAAATGAACTTTTTACCATGGAAATCGGGACATTGTGGTGCTAAGGAGGACAAATGTTAAGAAATGGGTTAAGGAGATTACTAGGGAAAGCAACAGCAGCAAATTCTCCCTCCCTTTTAGGCTGTGTACACAGAACACACTTAAAGCACATGGCTTTCCCGAAAGAATCCCAGGAACCATATTTTACCCCTCTCAGAGCTAAAATTCCCAGCATCCTTAACAACCTACAGTTCCTAGGATTCTGTGGGTGGGTGTGCATATGCAGCCAGTTTAGCTGGTTCTACAAGCAGTGGCAGCAATGGGACACAATGTTCCTATGTAATGCTTCAGTTATGTGACATTAAGAAGGCCTTGTGTGCTCTGGTGAAGAATGTGGTGGTCCCTCACTGGCAGAGAACATGTGCTCAGCTGCTTCCACTTCCCATAGATTGGTGCCTCTAGATGCACAAAAGGCTTCAGTCATCTACCACAAGTTGGAAGGCCATGGAACCAGCCACGGAGGGGTATGTGTGGTGGTGCCAGCCTTGCATCCTTGTACTACTGTCTCAATAATGTACTTACTATTTACTATTATTGCTTGAAGCGAGCTTTGATGGCAAAGGAAACTGCATTACATGAATTCAGGGCATATAATAATAATAATAATAATAATAATAATAATAATAATAATAATTTATTTATACCCCGCCCATCTGGCTGGGCTTCCCCACCCACTCTGGGCGGCTTCCAACAAAATATTAAAATGCTGTAATGCATCAAACATTAAAAGCTTCCCTAAACAGGGCTGCCTTCAGATGTCTTCTAAAAGTCTGGTAGTTGTTGTTCTCTTTGACATCTGGTGGGAGGGCATTCCACAGGGCGGGCGCCACTACCGAGAAGGCCCTCTGCATTCATTCAGTGTGGTATTGTCTACCACATTTAGTCTTCTAAATCTTTAGACTATCTATGGTCATAGTCTCAAAACGGTTTCCTTTAAAATGGAAAATAAACATGAGTCTTAACTGAACATTTTCCATAAATATTTTAGAACAAATGTTAAGAGATGATTATTCAAAGCAAATGCAACTCATTTATGAAATTCCCATGTGCTTTTCTGTGCCAAAGAAATTTATTCAGGGTGTCTGGAGGGACTCACAGACCCTCCAAGTATCCCTGTTTTCCAGGGACAGCCCCAGATTTACAGAAGCCATCCTGGTTTCTGATTTGATCCTGGAATGTCCCACTTTTCCTTAGGATGTTCCTATTTTCATCAAAGAAATGTTGGAAGGTATGTCTGTATTTTCATCGGAGAAATGTTGGATGGACATGGAATGGGATGGCCATGGGGCTTTTTTTCAGCCAGAACTCACCAGAACTCAGTTCCAGCACCTCTCAGGTGGGCACCATTGCCATTGCAAGAGAACAAGGGAGGCATTCATGGTGAGTTCCAGAACCTCTTTTTCTTGGAAAATGACACTGGACGTCCCTTTTTTCATCAGAGGAATGTTGGAGGGTATGGTCTCACAGTCACAGCAAATACAGAGAAACATCAAATGATAAAAATGACGTGTACTAGGTTTTTACATAAACAGCACAATTTACATAAATGACACAAAATGAAAAAATAGTGCCACTCCTTCCTTGGTTGCCATCAGAGCCTTGGCCTGGCTACTGGCCACAGTGGGAGAAAGACTGCCTCTGTCCACTGGCTTCAGCTCCACAGCCGCCTTCCCAAAAGGCTGTCAACACCAACAACTCAGGGAAATGAAAAGAACAAGTCCTTTATAAAGTAAAAGAACCAAAGCCGACAGGGAATTACACCTTTGGGAACTGTGTAGTTCGTTTTGAATTTTTAAATCAAACCTCAGTCCTGACCTGCAGTTAAGGGCTCAGGGCCTTACAGAGATGGCCAAACTTCATTCTCACTGGCTGAGGTAAGTGATCTCCCTTTCTTACAAAGGGATAACTGCCCGTGATGGCGGCTGCTCCTAGCTTCAGCTCTCTAACAGGGCATGTGTATATCCTCCCTCCAGAAGTCTTAAAGGACGATTCACAAGCAAAAATAAGTATAGGTTTATTTGTACAGCTTGGAACACAAACTTCTTCCTTCCACCATGGACATAACTATTTCTACACTGAAAGGGTTTAAGCATAACTAACTACATTTACATAGGCTAAGGAAGAAAAGACCCACATCTAATTCTACACATTTTAAAGTAACCTTTATTTCTTTGTAGCTAGGCTACAGACTGGGCAAATCTGATGGAAACATCAGATCAGTGACAAAAATTATATATGCTTTAATAGATAGTAATTCCATCTGGTGAACTATGATAGAATGATATTCTAATGTGGAGCATCAGAATAAATAGCTCTCAAGGCTCTGATGCCTGACTTTTGAAGTTTGAAGCCAATGAATTAAGATTGGCGTTCATGCATGGAATTTAGTCCTATTTTATTAAAATAAGTGAATAATCTCTTATATGCACTATTTTATGCAGAGTTGTCAATAAATGCCTAAAACATCAGTCTATTTTTTAAAAAAATTGTAATAGCCGACAACAACCACCAGTACAGATTTATCTGAAGTCTAAATGTTTGATGTTGTTTCTTTAGGGCAATTTTTTACTTTAAAAAATTTATACTCGTGTTATGCCCCTTTTTAAAGCAAAATAATTATTTTATAATGGCAAATACAGGACTACCAATGTAGGAAAAATAATCTCCAGTTTTCAATTGAGCCTCTGAGTGTCGCTGTTCACTAATCTGGCACAGGAAGACAGATATTCAGCTAACCCAGCCGCAGTATTCTTAAACACAGGCACAAAATATCTGATGCATCAAACTTGCACAGATATTGTAGGCACTGTTAACAGAGACTTCTATTTTTTATTTTTTTTAAACCACTGATTTAAAACCCAGAAGCTCCTGAGTCCTAGAATTGATAGTGTTGCAAGATAATGGAAGAAAATCAGAAGCTGTGGATCTGCAAAGAAAGGGTCTTACAATGCCTCATAATTGTGCTTGCTTGGAAGATAGTTTCTGGGAAGCTTCATTATTCCATTCCTGAGGAGATGCAGAAAGGCTCTTTTGTGGGGAATATTGCAAAGGATCTAGGAGTGGATAGAAATCATCTTTCAGACCACGGACTACGGATTGTTACCAGGACAGGTACGAGTCAGTATTTTGCTTTGAATTACAACAGTGGCCATTTACAAACCTCTCAGAGAATAGACAGAGAGGAAGTCTGTGGAAGGGCAGAAAGGTGTGTTTTAAGTTTTGATGTTATAGTTGAGAGCAAAATAGAGATCTATGGGGTTCAAGTGGAAATTATTGATATAAACGATAATGCTCCCCAGTTCTCATCAGGGAAACAGGAACTGAAAATCAGTGAGGCATCTACTGCCAGATCCCGGTTCCCTCTGCCTGAAGCTCAGGATCCAGACCTAGGGACAAATTCTATACAGACCTACCAACTCACAGGCAGCAGCCATTTTTCTCTGGAGGTGCAAGTTGAAGAAAATGGTGCCAAATCTGCTGAGCTGGTGTTGGGGAAAAATCTGGACCGGGAAGAGCAATCTGTTTTCAATCTGATCCTCACAGCTACTGATGGAGGAGATCCAGTCAGGTCCAGCACTGCTAACATCCAAGTCATTGTTTTAGATGCAAATGACAATGCACCTGTTTTCAGCAAACCAATCTATGAAATGAGCATCAAGGAGAACGTTCTGAACGGGTCCAGCATTGCTACAGTTAGTGCTACTGATCTGGATGAAGGACAAAACGGAGAGATAAAATATTCATTCAAAAAAATCACAAAGAAGGATTCCAAAATGTTTATTTTAAACTCAACAACTGGTACAATTACCTTAATGGGAAACCTTGATTATGAGGAATCATCCTCCTATGACTTTGAGGTGAAGGCTGAGGATGGAGGAGGGCTGAGTGACTGGTCAAAAGTTGTGATAATTGTTACGGATGTTAATGACAATGCACCTGAACTATCAATAACCTTTTTCATCAATACCATTTCTGAGAATTCACCAATAGGAACAGTTATTGCCCTTCTAAATGTACAAGATGAAGATTCAGGGGTCAATGGGGAGGTCACATGTTCAATTCCCAGTAAGCTCCCTTTCCAACTAAAACAGTCTTTTGATAACTTTTATAGTTTGGTGACACACAGCAACCTTGACAGAGAGAACACAGCAGACTACAACATCACTATCACAGCTACTGACCATGGAATTCCACCACTTTCTGTGTCAACTTTTATCCTACTTCAAATCCAAGACACAAATGACAACCCTCCTGTTTTTGCAGAACCATCTTACTTGGCTTATTTTACAGAGAACAATCCAAGAGGAGCTCAAGTATTTTCCTTAAAAGCAAACGATCCAGACTGGGAGGAAAATGCCAGAATAAGTTATTCCATAATTGAAGGGAACATGGACAAATTCCTTATTACCTCCTACCTCTCCATTAACTCTGAGACAGGGGTCATCTATGCTCTGAGTTCTTTTGACTATGAAGAGATTAGGGAGCTGAAGTTCCTGGTCAAGGCCCAGGACGGAGGCTCTCCACCACTCAGCTCCAACATCTCAGTGACTCTCTTCATCCTGGACCAGAATGACAACGCTCCCCAAATCCTTTACCCCTCCCCTCCCACTGACGGCTCCACAGGGATAGAGCTGGCCCCTCGCTCCTCTGAGCCAGGCTACCTGGTCACTAAGGTGGTGGCCGTGGATGCGGACTCTGGCCAGAATGCCTGGCTCTCCTACCAGCTGATCAAGGCCACCGAGCCAGGGCTCTTCACTCTGGGGCTCCACACGGGAGAGATCAGGACGGCCCGCTTCTTTCTGGAGAAAGATGCCCTCAAGCAAAGCCTGGTGGTTTTAGTCAAGGACAATGGGCAGCCTCCAATGTCGGGTTCAGTCACTGTCACTGTGGTCTTGGCTGACAGCATCCCTGACATGCTGACTGATCTGAGCAGCGTCCCAGTATCTGAAGACCCACAGTCAGATCTCACCTTCTACTTGGTGACTGCAGTGGCTTTTGTCTCCTGCTTGTTCCTCGCCTTCCTCCTTGTGTTACTGGCACTGAAACTTCGCAGATGGAAAAATTCTCAGCTATGTGACAATGGAAGTGTGCATTTTGATGGTGCTCCCGTCTCTCAGTTTGTGGGGATTGACGGAGTCCGGGCATTTCTCCAGTCTTATTGCCATGAGGTTTCACTGACTTCAGGCTCTCGGAAAAGTCAGATTCTTTTTCCAATTGGAAGTTGTACCAATACTCTGACACCACAACAGGCTTCTGATAAACCAGGTCCTGTGTTACTCATAGGTGATTCTAACACGGGTACGGAGGAGGCAGCAATCCCTCAGGTGAGCACATAAATGTTAAGACTTCCCATTTGATCTCCCAGTATTCTAAAATGCATAGAAAACTTTCCTGAGTATAAATATTTCCTGAATGCTGCTAGTGCCATTGTTTAATGTATAACGATCTATAGAACAGATAGGTTGTCTTTCTTACTGTATGTCTTGGTGGTATGTCTTGTAGTGCTGATGGCAGGTGAAGTCATCTTGCATATTCTGTAGTGCGTTTCTACCATGTGCACAATGAACTTTGCCTTTTGAAAACGTTCCGTTGTTGACCTTCTGAATGCCTGTAGATGCAATGCTCGCTTTTTGTCAACAATTTTATGTGGGATTATAAATTGATGCTCCCCTTTTCATCAAATACATTCAGGCTTCAGTTCTTTGCCACGATGGTGCTGGTCAACGTAAATGCTATATTTATCTTGTTTTTGTTTTTTATTTGAAGAAGTTTGTATTATCTATCTATATCTATCTATCATCTATCTATCATCTATCTATCATCTATCTATCATCTATCTATCATCTATCTATCTATCTAGCTATCGATATCTATCTATCTATCTATCATCTATCTATCATCTATCTATCTATCATCTATCTATCATCTATCTATCATCTATCTATCATCTATCTATGAGAAAGAACACACATATATATGAAATAACATTAGTAAAACAAATCAGCAATAGCTCTATATCCAAAAATTGTTGTAACAGGGAACATAAAATGTGCAGTTTTTACTTTCATTAATTGTTAATGATATCCAGTGCTTTTTTTCAGCTGGAGTGCAGTTCTGGCACCTCTCAGGTGGGCGCCATTGTGGGTTGGCGCCCCCCCCCCCACTTCATGCCTTTACATATTTCTGAGAAGCACCCAAACTAACATTTCAAGTCAAAATGGAAGCTCCCCAGTGTGTCTACACTTTTTAAAGATCTATGATTCCAGCCAGCTCCTAGCTGCTCTTAGCCATGATTGGTGAAGGTTAGGACTTGACTACAGGACTAATTCGTACTTCCTTTTCTTCAATCCGTCTGCTGTGTAGCGGCAGTGGGTTTTAAGCTGTCCCGCCAGCCTTCTACCGTTGCATGAGTGTGCATTTGTGCAAGGGCCCTTCTGAGCTGCCCTAGCCATCCTCCTGTATCTAAGAGAGCAAGGGAGGCGGGGGCACATTTATCTTTAATCCTATCAATATTCTGTGCCTAACACTAAGGGTAAATTCTGGGACATTTGGTACTAGATTTGGGAATATGGAGCATAAATACTATTATAGACTAATGGCATTGTTATCTCATTGTCTAAACTAATACTATCCTTCAGGCAAATAAAGGTATAGCGAAAAAATCTAGATATAATACTACTGCTGCTGCTGCTGCTGCTGCTGCTGCTACTACTACTACTACTAATATATTATTTATACCCCGCCCATCTGACTGGCTTTCCCCAGCCACTCTGGGTGGCTCCCAACTGAATATTAAAAACACAATACAGAATCAAACATTAGAAACTTCCCTAAAAAGAGCTGCCTTCAGATGTCTTTTAAAAGTAAGATAGTCGCTTATTGCCTTGACATCTGATGGGAGGGCGTTCCACAGGACAGGGGCCACTACCAAGAAGGCCCTCTGCCTGGTTCCCTGTAACCTCACTTCTCGCAGTGAGGGAACCGCCAGAAGGCCCTTGGTGCTGGACCTCAGTGTTCAGGCAGAATGATGGGGGTGGAGACGAAGTTCCAAAATTATGGGTCAGACTACACATCTAGTAAAGAAAATGAAATGATAACAAAATCCTATGCCCTGGAAGCAAAGGAGAATTAATTATATATATTTTAAAATACTTCTAATTTCAGTGAGTTATTAAAGACAGTTACCAACCCTTACACACACACAAAATTAATAAGAATTCAGAAACCTGGTCCTAATGAACTCCATGTTGATTTGGTAAAGTTGCACTATTAAAGGAATGTGTAACCAGAGTTCTCTTTCCCTTCTCCCCTAAAAGTTCTAATTCAATATACAAATTTAATTAATTTTGGGGCGGGGAGGAGAAGCAGGAATTAAAAGTAATACAATGGAAGAGATTCAGGCCAAAGGTGAGCAAGCAGTATCAAGAATACTAAAATATTATACATAGCTTGCATCACAACTTCTAGTCTTGACTAATTGGCTAAACTAATTGGGGAAATGCTGTAAAACACAACATTTTCAGTGACAATGATTGTCAATATAACTTAGTCAGTAGAGCATGAGACTCTTAATCTCAGGGCCATGGTCCCTTCCAGCTCTATGATTCTATGAATATTGGTACAGAGAAACCCCCCAAAATACTAGAAAATATGTAATATCAACTAATACCAAAGGACACCATAATCTTGGCTGCAAAATATCATATTAGATAAAACACTTTAGTATTTTGGGGAAACAAGACTTCAGTAACAGTCAGCCTAGTTATTGTACAGGAGATAATACACAACAACAATCTTCAGGTGAGCTTTTTCTCTTAACTCAAAAAGCAGACTCGGAGGTTGTAACTGGAAGTGCAAAGGACTACTGCCTCTTTCTCTTCCTGCTGTTTGCTGAAAACAAGCCTCCCTGGTTGCATTCTCATTCATGGAAAGATAGGGGGAGAAAATCAGTTTGGAGATTTTTGAATGGACAAATGGTAGGAATGAAAAAACAATAGCAAACTCTAATCTTCCCTTTATTAAAGCCCATATACACAATGAGCTGCTCCTGCTCTGATGGTGATTCCCAACAAGTTATCTCTCTACCTACTTAATTGCACCATGTGGTGCTGCACTTGCAGGATGTGACAACACAACCAACCCTTCCTCAGAACACCATTGGGTGGGTGGGTGCTGTGAAGTGACATGAGCAGCAAGATATGAATTGCTATGTGGCTCCAAGCCAAGGACGGCCACCTGAGAAAAGGTGAAAAGTGGGTGTAGAATGGCAATCTCTCCTTTTAGAAATTGCCATTCTCAATTTCAGGTAAATCTCAAGTATTGGAATGTGCCATTCAGGTAGGAATGAGTGTCAAGACTGAGTTCAGTGTTCGCTTCCTCCTCCTGCCTTGAAGAGCTGATAGTTGCTCATCACTTCTTCCCATAAAGTATCACCTGATTTCCTGATTTCCTCCCCATCATGCCTTTAGAGTGGTGAATGGTAGCAGCATTCGAGAGTTTAATACTCTGTAGATTTGTGAAAGAAGTATTTTACCGAATGGATTATAAGTGGACATAGTGTGGGAGTCAAAGTATGTGACGCATGTATTTGGATCATTTGTATTGTCAGTTTTTTGCTGACTCTCAGGTGTTGTAAGGGGTTGCTGACCTGTATAAAAATCTTTGAGCCAAAAAAGCCACACCAGTTCCCACTGTCCAAATATTGTTATTCTATCTTCATTAAAAAAATAATGGATGGTAGATTAAAAGCATCATAAGTGATATTGGAGGGTCAAATATTGAGAACCATTCTTTCCAGATCCTATGGTTAGAGAACAAGAAAAGATTAGGTAAGTAACCTAGGACTTGTTAAGTGAAAAGATAACCAACACATAGACTCTTGACTCAGTGTATGTTCCATAGTGGTCACTGACACCCTTTCCAAGCCCTGAATCAGAAGCAAAACATTGTGACTTTATAAGAACATAATATGATTTCATAAGAAGAACCTACTGGATGAAGCCAATAGCCCATGCAGTTCAGCATCCTGGCTGAGTGGTCAACCAGATACCTGTGGGAAACCTACAAATAGGACCTGAGCTCAAAAGCACCCTCCCATCCCGTGGATTCCAGCAACTGATATTCAAAAGCATTACTGCCTCTAGCTGTGGAGGCAGAGCATAACCATTATGGGCAATAGCCTTCAATAGCCCTTTCCTCCATGAATTTGTCTAATCCTCTTTTAAAGCCATCTGAGCATAGCTGTCAACTTACAGATTTGAAAATAAGGGACCAGCAGCCAAAATAAGGGACCTGCAGTCTGGTCAAACTCATGCTGGTAGCTTCGAGAACACTGTCCAACCAACTTTGTAACCAGAGGTTCAACTGAATAGAATCTGAATCACATGCACCACAAGGCCTATGCAGCCTCAACTTAAGATGGCTCCCCGGCCTGGCTTTGCAGTGCAAGGTTTGCAGCAGCACGTGCAACAAAATGGCGTCCAGCATTCAAACCCCCCCTCAGCTTGCATTAACTAGCCACACACAAGGCATGCAAGCTCCACCCCCAGTCGTTCTTAGACTTCTTATTGGGTGAGCAACACAGCCAAACAACACAGTTGGAGCCTCCCTCCTCCCTGCCTGGCAGGGAGGGAGGGAGGGAGAGGAGCTGCTTCCTTTGAAATTTAAGGGACATCATTTAAGGGACATTTAAGGGACATCTATCAATAACGGACAGCAGCGGGACATGGCGCTGGAATAAGGGACTGTCCCTTCAAATAAGGGACACTTGACAGCTATGCATCTGAGTGGTCATCACTGCCTCCTGTGGGCCTGTGTTCCTTCATCTAACTATGCACTGCTTGTTCCTTTTATCTGTTCTGAATCTTCCAACGTTCAGCTTCACTGGATGTCCCTGCATTCTAGTGTTTTGCATAATTGTATACATTTCTGTCATGTCACCTCTTACCCACCTATTCTCTAAACTAAAAATTCCCAAGAGCTGCAAATTTTCTTTATAGAAGGGGTTACTTGTACTCCTTGATAATTTTGCTTATTCTTTTTTGAATAGATCTCAGTGATCCACCAGGTGTATATAGGGACAGGAACTCTTTCAGAAAACAAGGTCCTGAGTTGTTCAGGGCTTTGCATCCAATATATTTAAATAATTTACCATGAAGTGCTCAAACCTCCTAAATGCTCTCGAGATACTGAGGGAGACTGAAACCGCGGTGCCTTCTGTTGTCTTCCTCTACCAACACACACATACATTATTTTATTTGTATGCCTCTTTTCCACAGTTCAGACCATGCTCAAGGTAGCTTACGAAATAAAAAAATACATAACTACAACATAACAAAAGTAGTCATAAACAATAAATAAAACATGGAACTGATAATAAACCATGAAACACAACCAAACTGAACAGTTTCTACATAAATCACAAGATCTAAAATAAAGATACAAAAATCCAACAGCAACAACAGCAGCAAACCCTCTTCACCCCAAAAAAGCTACACCCCAGCCCCAATCGTCTCACCCGCCATCCTTTCCACTTTAAAATTCACTCACCAGAGCATAGAACGGGGCTGCTGGGTGCCTGAGGCCACGGTCCTCTACACAGTGCAGTTATCTTATGAATAAGCACATGCACTGTTGAAACATTTAAAGCAGCCTCTCTGAGTGAGCACCTTGCTACCCTAAGAGCAGATAAGCCTGGGATGTTTTATAAAACATGCAGTAAAACCCTACTTACATGACTATATTCATAGACAATGAATGCAAACCTCCTAATGCAATTAACACCCCATATATTAATGCACATTACAAGCACAGGAAAAAAGCACCAACTTTTTAAAGTACTCCAGATGAAGATAATGAGATTGCCTCACCATATCACTTGGGTCTATTAGACAGGATATGGAACTTTCAGTCCATCACATCCCTGACTCAGATTGTCTAGGCAAATATGAAAGTAAGATTATGTTAAAATGAGCTATAGTTTTCAGTTGAGCCTCTGGGTGTCGCTGTTCACCAATTTGCCTACAGAACACACTGGGAGTTCCATAAATTCTCTAATGTAGAAACAGAAAATATCTGCATGACCATACTTGCACAGACATTGCAGGGAGTGTAATAGGAGCAACTTTAAATAAAAAACAACAGCATTTATTTCATACTCAAAAACGTCTGAGCCAGAATAAGTGGCATTTATCCTGTTGCAAGAAAATGGGAGAAAATCAGAAGCAATGGAGCTGTAAAGAGACAATCTTGTTGCAATGCCTCATATTGATGTTCATTTTGAAGACAGTTTCTGCACAACTTCGTTATTCCATTCCAGAGGAGATGCAGAAAGGCTCTTTTGTGGGAAATATTGCAAAGGATCTAGGAATGGATGGAAATAATCTTTCAAACCGTGAGCTCCGGATTCTTACCAGAACAGGTATGATTCAGTATTTTGCCTTGAACTACAACAGTGGTCATTTACAAACCACTGAGAGAATTGACAGAGAAGAAATTTGTGCATGGGCAGAGAAGTGCAAATTAAATTTTCAGGTTATTGTTGAGAGTAAAAGAAAACTTTATGGAGTTGAAGTGGAAGTTACTGATATAAACGATAATGCTCCCCACTTTCCTCCAGGAGAACTGGAGGTGAAAATTAATGAAATATCTATAAAAGGGTCTCGGTTTCCTCTGCCTGATGCTACTGATCTAGATCTGGGGATAAATTCTGTTCAGAATTACCAACTCACAGGCAGTGTGCATTTTTCTCTGGATGTTCAAACAGGAGAAAATGGTCCCAAACATGCTGAGCTGGTGCTGGAAAAATCTTTGGACAGAGAGGAACAGCCAGTTTATGATCTAATTCTTATGGCTATGGATGGGGGTGATCCTGTCAGGACTGGCACTGCTCAAATTCAAGTCATTGTTTTAGATGCAAATGACAATGCACCAATTTTTAGCCAACCAGTCTATGAAATCAGCATTGAGGAGAACATTCCCAAAGGGTCCATAGTCTGTGCAGTCAAAGCCACTGATCTGGATGAAGGAATCAATGGAGAGGTGAAATACTCCTTCAAAAAAATCACGAAAAAGGACTCACAAATGTTTCTTTTAAATTCAACAACTGGCATAATAACCCTCATGGGAAACTTGGACTTTGAGACATCATCCTTCTATGAATTTGAGGTGCAAGCTGAAGACTGTGGAGGACTGTTTGACAGAGCAAAGGTTGAGATCATGGTCACAGATCTGAATGACAATGCGCCAGAATTAACTGTGACCTTTCTGACCAACTCCATTCATGAGAACTCATCAACCGGAACAGTTATTGCTATTATAAATGTAGAAGATCAAGATTCTGGAATCAATAGTGAGGTCACATGCACAATTCCCAGAAACCTCCCGTTTCAGCTAAAACAATCCATAGACAACTTTTATAGTTTGGTGACAGATGGCCCCCTTGACAGAGAACAAGTGGCAAACTACAACATCACCATCACAGTAACTGATCATGGAATGCCTTCTCTTTCTACAGCCACCATCATAGCTCTGCACATTTTAGACACAAATGATAACCCACCTCACTTTGCAAGATCAGATTACAAGTCATTTTTCATGGAAAATAATCAGAGAGGAGCATCCATCTTTTCTCTAAATGCAAATGATCCAGACTGGGAAGAGAACTCCAGAATAACATATTCCATCATAGAAAGTCAAGTGACTGGCTCCCCTCTCTCCTCATACCTCTCCATTAACTCTGAAACAGGGGTCATCTATGCGCTGAGTTCTTTTGACTATGAAGAGATCAGAGAGATGAAGTTCCTGGTCAAGGCTCAGGATGGAGGCTCTCCGCCACTCAGCTCCAATGTCTCAGTGACTCTCTTCATCCTGGACCAGAATGACAATGCTCCCCAAATCCTTTTCCCCTCCCCTCCCACCGACGGCTCCACAGGGATAGAGCTGGCCCCTCGCTCCTCAGAGCCAGGCTACCTGGTCACTAAGGTGGTGGCCGTGGATGCGGACTCTGGCCAGAATGCCTGGCTCTCCTACCAGCTGATCAAGGCCACAGAGCCAGGGCTCTTCACTCTGGGGCTCCACACGGGAGAGATCAGGAC